>QTSX02000084.1:0-253387 GCA_014839935.2 Entomophthora muscae | reverse complement strand
AACAACAAGTTTCAAAAATTCCAAGCATAGACTTAATTTCCTTGAACAGGAGTTCCTTCCTTGGCAAAGCATTCTAAATAAAGTTTCTCAAAAGAAGACTTGAATTCCACCAATGACTGCTTTGGAAACGTCTTAGCTACCTTGAGGTCCCCCAGGCATCCTCCAGGGATCTTTTGGGAACCTCTTTACAGGCAGCAGCAGTATTTACTCTGAGAAATCCAAACTTTGCTTTTTTGAATGATAATTGTAAAGACATAAATAGAAAATTAAGATGAGGGGAAAGCATTAGATTTTGACCTGAATATATTTAATGTTGATCTTCTTTCACTTATATACCATGTGGGGCGTATTTGGCTGAGAACCCCTCTGGTTCAGGAATAGCCCCTGGATTCCTGTTATGTGGCCTATGATGTAACAGCGTCAATCTACCAAGATCTTTTACCCAAATTATCTTCACACTCCCAACATATGAGAATATGCTTAATACATTCCAGAGTCACCTGACTATTTTTGTTGAAATGTGCTGTTTTTGCTTGAAGCATTCCTAGCTCCCAGTGTCAAAACCTTGTGGAGTTTATCAAATCCTGGTTCAAGATGCTGTTGTTCCAGCTGGGAACCAGCTGGCCAATTCTAAATACCAAGACACCATTATCTGCATTTAGTTGTTTTCTGTTAATTAATCCCTTATCAGTTATATTAATTAACCTTTGTGGTTAAATTAATTTGTTATAAAGAAAACAAGTCTTTATTTGACACAGTTAAGTCCATTTCAGCCCTATGATTAAATCCTCATTAATCATATCCTGGGAAAAACATTTAATCAGCTTGAGGGTTAATTAAATTGTTTACAAGACACCTAGTCTCCAATATTGATTTGGCTAATCTTGCCTTTATCCTGTAAGTTAGTTTAGACTAACTGACCAACCAATATCTTATAATTCCATATAGGTACCCAGTTTCAAGGAATTTTTATCCAAAGGATCCCCTAAACTTATCTATATGAAGTGCATAATAAAAACACAGCAATTTAATATCATTCCGCATATTTGTTTGGCTAAACACGCCAGGTGACTGTTGTACAGCCACAGGGGTGGTATCTAGTGGTCTGCATGAGCAAAACCCTGATCCCAAATTTTCAACACTGCCAACATCAGTGTGTCTTTAATTCAGGCTATCCACATACAGCAGGCCGGCTTACGGAACAAGTTGATTATGGTGGTTGCCTCTGCACTTGGGAAAAATGTCAGAATAAGTTATATGAGGTGGCACCCAACAATAAAAGGTAGCACACTGGAGGGCAACCCATAAACCAGGATCATAAATCACCCTACAGCTTAACTTTGATGCCCCAAGCCAGTTATAGGATGGGGCAGCCAAGTGGTAGACCTGTACAGATCATCAAACAGTAAAGAAGGCAAAGTTGAAGCAAAAGTATAACTTTAGATAGACTTTACCCAGTGATCTCCCTGAGTGAAAGCTGGCCAAAAACCAGCCTGTAATGCTCTAGTGAAGTTTGGGTACAAGCTAGGATTGATCACCCAAAGCCACAATAAACTTCTTGAATCTATATTGGACCCCCAAAAAATCATAGTGCCTCACACAGGATAGTATTGTAGCTGATCAATATTGCTGACAAACAGGGGGTGGACCAGCAAGATATGATCTCAACAGTGAACCCCCTGTATCTTTGCGCCCTGGGACTGATACTTGCTAGCCACAGTAAGAGATAAGAGCCAGCAAACAGAGGTCTGGGAGTTGGTATAAAGTACCGCTTAAAATATAACACATACCTAGACTCAAATGTATATGATTGATTTATGATCCTAATGCAATGAAAGGCCTGCCTTTTGCTACAAAAATAAGGGGGTACAACATAAAGGTAAACCCATTGCTCAGGGGATTTCTTGGTACTGAAGGGACCACCAGCAAGGGGGATCACTGATCTCACCTCTTCTAGAGAAGAGGAGGGAAACTTATCAGATTATTAACTACATACCAACCACTCCAGGATCATCATAACAGTTCAGTAAAAGTACCCATGGATCTGCTGCAGAAGACCCCTGAAACAATCCCTGAAGCAAGAGTGGGTCAACTGAAAAGATCTGAACCATATTATATTTACTTTGGATGTACCCTTTACTTTCTCCAGCTTATCCTAACCAGAGACATGGTTGAAATATGCTGTATGATACCCTCCAATGATGATTCAACAGTCATCTTAACTGGATCCAGTCACACTTTAAGCCCAGCTAAGGGTTAAAGCTTGTACCCCTGAAATAGCTTTATATCATCCCCTACTTTTTCCCATGATTTAACTTTAAAGGTTGGAATGCTATCAATAGTTTGCTATCAGAATTTGAGAAGCAGTGCAAGGAGGGCTGACGTACATCTAGATCATAAGAATATGTGGGGATGGGAGTAAGTAGACCGGCAACTGCAATAAGATCAGCTATATGGATGAACCAGGGAGGGGTCAGGAGTGAGTATCTAAAGGTTGCTGAGCTGGCACCCTTTAGATTTTGAAATCCAGATAAACCAACCTATTGGGGATCAAAGATTGTTATGGATATATAAATACTTTTTTGTTCATCCTACTGCCTAGAAAATCTGAGAAAGAATAGCTAACTCACTGTAAAGGGATATCTTGAAAATATGAAAAGGGCTGGCTTGGCCAATTTTAGACTCTCACTCTTTAATTCATACAGTTGATTTTACTACAGATATCAGTAGATCCAGGGTTGGTTGAGATCTGACTTCAGGTTATGAATCTTAAGGCAAGGTCAAATCCAAACTATATGCTTAAGCCAGCACTTCACTCAGGTCTAGGATGACTTTCACGGCCCAGCCCAGCCCAGGTTAAGCAGTTAACCCCAGAACGCTTGATATAAGGGGAGAGCAGTGGAAAACTTTAGCTACCCCTGTATCTCCAATCCCTCTAATCCTGGGAACCTGACTCTAACCTCACAGTATTGTTTTAGGCATTCAAGACCCATCCTATAATTGAAGTTCTTATAAAGGGTTTTTTAATATTGGACTTTAGTTCCTAGAAGTAAATGGGGTTGGGAATAGGGTGGGCACCAAGAGTTATAGCATCTATAAAGGGACCAGTTTTGGATGATTCATGGAAGATTGGGGGTGATTTAGGGTAAGCTGGGGTGATTACAGAGTTATAAATGAAAAGTGCAGTGTATTCAATGGGAAGCAAGAAGGATAACTTGTTCACATGAAAAGGGTAAATGGATGCCTATTGAGGTGCATCAATAGATAATAGTCTGTTCAGGATAAGTTGGAATGGTGATCTTCTAGAGGATGTCATTTAGGATGATTGGTCTTAACAGAGGGTCCTGGAAAGATGTGTGATGGGGTTTCTAGGGTGGTTGGAGGGAATTTAGAATATCTTTAAAGGCTGGTGCAGGAGTTTTTTTTAGGAAAATGGGTGGTGATAGAGAAATAATAAGAGGGAATGCATATTAGATGTTGGGTCTATTGTACAAGGGTAATATGGTCAGGTATAGCTGATGATAACTTTGAAGATTAGTCAGTAAGAAGAGGTGGGGTAAGTTTCTTAATAAGTATTGAGTATGGTAAGATGCATTATTTGAGAAGGTCTTGTAAATAGTTATTCATAAGGCTACTGTCTAGCTACAAAAGTTTAGCTGATCTAGAAAGCAGTGAAATCTTGATAACAATGTTTAAAAGCTGAGCCCAATAGATATCATATATAAGAACAATCATTTAAAGTATCATTGATAATGAAGTAATAACCGTTGTATAGATTTAATATTAGGCTGCCCCAGAAGTAGCAGTTGGCAAAAATTAGCAATCAGGAAGAGGTGATTTGGATCCCATAGAGGGAGTCAGAAAAGCCTGAGGGGAGAGATACTTCAGAGATGGTGGTATGGTTCTCAGCAAAGCCTGGGGTCAAGAAGCCGGCCTTGAAGTACTCCCGGACTCCAAACTGCTTCAGATATAAAACTTTGGACCAGGCCTTGGCCTTGGCTGGGCCCATGTACTCCAGCTGAGGCGTGACCCGTGAGAAGTCCAAATTCGAACGGGGGCTTCTGCTGCCAAAGTGCGGCTTTCTTCCGGGAAAGTAGATTTCGGAAAGTGGGATGCTGCAGATGCTGTGGGACGGGCAAAGGAAATCTTTAGAAGGGGTGAAATGTCCCAGGATGAATGTAGCCAACGTTACGTTGAAACATGATATTTCAAAGGGCTTCTTGGTGGTGGAGTGGCATTTTCGTTGGTAGCCTGCAGCACCAGCCTTCAGGTGGTACTCAGTAAAGTTCTCTCCTCCTATCCACTGGACACCTGGTCCAAGTAATAAAGGTAGCTCTACTGGGAAGGAGCCAACCGTTTCTTTGGCGACTGTCACCTTGTTAATGCCAGTGAAGCGAGTCGTGATCTTTGAGCCCAACATGGAGCCCCCAATCCCCAAGTATACTGCACCTACAACCGCTGCTCCAAACATGGTAAGCCGCTAAGCTGTGAACCACCATTATATATCAGAAGCCCACACGAGCGCAACCCATACATCCTTTAAAAATCAACTTAAAGCTTGTTGCTTACGAATAGGAACAACATACGCTATCTAGCGGAAAACCCGCTGCCACACTCTATAAAGATATCCTTGCACTGGCCCAGGGGAAGCAAGGCATCTCATGTCAATCAAAGTGATTGGACAAGTGGAATTAAGTTCTTCTGAGCACAAGACTAGAATATCTTGTTTACGCAGATTATGGAAATCGCTAACTGCCGGCCCTCGCAGGACTAAACGTCTATCCCCTCTAGAAACCACAAGTAATAACTTAAGATACATTCATCAATATAAAATATCAATATAAAATATCATCAATATAAATCATCAATATACAATATCAATATACATTATCAATATATACTATCAATATACATTATCATTATACATTATCAATATACATTATCACCAAGCTAGGTTTGCCTCCAGAACTAAACTCAAATCTAACCACACCTTAACTCCACTGCTACTATCGCCTTGCAAACTCTGCCCATTTGGATCAACATCTCAAGCACATAAGATCTTCAACCGAATATCCCAATAAACCCCAACACATCGAATCTAGAAATACATGGCAAAATCCAAACAGATAAACCACTTTGTCACCTGACCAAATCGCCATACAACCCAGTGATTTTTAAAACGATATCCCACCACCTGGTATTCCGCAAACCCAACTTAAACCTAGACTTAACACCGCTCTGAACAAGACACACTTGTATAAGCCTCTAAACCACAGGACAATCCATGAGTTGTGATATGTCTTTGGAGAATAAGACACAAAACAGAAATGTGGTTAAGAAATATTAAGTCAACTTAGAGTTTCAATCAAGGACTTCCACTTGAGCAATCATCCCTTTCTTGAAATTAAACCATATAAACCGATACTTTGATTAAAGCGGCAGTAGCTTATTTTTGATGCCATGTATCATCTACTCCACATGGCAATTCCCTTCCTGCCCCAGGTACAGCTGTTTCGGATGTATTTTAACAGGATCATGGTTGCAGCGGACAAAGTCTGGGCAGATCCCAACTTTCGCCTTGATTTAAGTGGCCAAATCAGATGCTTTCCAGAACTGCAAATTCCCCTCTCCTGGGGAAACTTAAGTTTCTAGAAAGGATCCCAGTGGGGAAGGCCTCCTTTCCGCTGGGATTTAACGCCACTCGCTTGGCATCCGGTGTGAAATTCCAAGGGGAAGCCAAGGCGGTGTGGCAACCCCAGCAGACAATAAAGAACAGTATATATCCTGAAATAAAATCTAATTTTTACAAGACTTCAATTCAATTTTAATTTAAAAAATCAAATGCAACAGAACTCTTTCAACCATCAATGCCCAATATATGATTCAAAACGTAACCCCACCAGTGGCAAAAGTAAGGCCCCAACTCCAATCAATTTGAGGCCAGATTTTCTCCAAGTGGCTGCTTCATTGATGGGATACACCATCTAGAAAACATGTCCAAAAACACCCCATCTAGAACCCCTATCTCAAATTTCCAGCTAAATCACACCGGATAACTTTAAATATAAATAACGGCCCAAAACCATTCCAAAAACAATATAAAATCACATGGCTAGACTCAAAATCATCCAAGAATTCCAAATCTGCAACAATGATGTTGGGTCAGCTGGTACCAACTATAGTGCACAAAGCTCCAAAACCAACACACCCAAAAGCTGGAATATTTCCATAGCAAATTTTGGCCATATCTTAAATATCTATACACTGAAACTAAAATAAAAATTAAACGTTTATTAAAGGAAGCTTTATGGGTGAAGAAGTCCAATCATGCCTTAGCTGCAAGAGCCTTGACAACACCTTTGAGATGGGCAAGGTCACCTTCTTTGGAACAATAGGCCAAACCCTCCCCAGTAACACTGGCAAACTTGACCTGGTGATCAGAATGCTTAGAGATAACAGCCATGCTCATAATGTCCTGGGGGTAAAGCTGGTCCCCATGGGCATGCCAAATCTTCAGCTTAATGAGGATCACATCAAAACTGGACTTCCTTACCTTAACCAGGCAGGAAAATTGGTTGGGTCAACCCTCAAGTGAGAAGCTGGTCTTAGTGACACCTCCCTTAACCTCCCTATAGTAGCTCCAGCCAACAGAGTCATCACCCTTGGGTATGCAGCTCTGCCCTGGAAGCACACCCATCCACCAGTGCTCAAAGCACTGGATAAAGGGAGCAAATGCTTCTTGGTGCTGAATAAAGTAACTGTCCTTGACCAGCTCATCATAAAAACGCTTGGCCTCTTCCTCTCTGGCCGTGGCAGCAAAGCAGTTAAAAATAGGTTGGCCTCTTTTATACCATCCTTGAGGACCTGCTTGTTGAGGGCTGGATTCTCCATCCCACTCTTGTGCAGATCCTGGTGGTGGTGGAAGAAGCAGCCTTGGGACGTGCTCTTAAAGGCTTTGATAAAGGCGCTGGCTTGGGCGGCCTCAAAACTGACTTTCAAATCAGTGTGATATGGATGCAACTCTGACATCTTTTTGATTGGGGACTGCTCCTGGGTGGCCTCTGGATTGATTTCCTTATTGGAGCCTCTCTTCTAAGCTAGTTCATAATCTAGCGTGGGTAAGATGGCATCCATTTCTTTCTTGAAGATGGTTTGTTGTGAATCCCAATATTCATGCATGATCAATTTTGCCTTTGATGGAGTTACATTCTGTGTGCAAAATCCTTCAGTTCCCTTCTTCAACTCAAAACAGGATTCACTCCAAACTGAGTGCAGGGCTCATTCACATTCTGACTGGTGGCATGGGTGATTCTTGACCACTTATGAGAGCAGCCAGTGATCTACCTGCCCTTCTAACCTTTTGTGGTAAACATTTGCCATACAGGAATCATTTTTGATCCACCCAATAAACTAAGTTAAATCTACACTATCTTTCTGTGTTTATCCTGGTACTTTGGCACCATCTCCCTAGCCTACTCTCGAGGAGATCCCTGATAGTTACCATTCCTAGGGCCTTAAAGTAAGCTCTTTATTTGTCCTTAAGACTAACCTCCGGCTTAGTATGGATCTGAGCCTACCATTAGGATTTCCTGTTGTGCCCTGTGGCCCTGCCAAAGTACGCGGCAAACAGCATGCGGATTCACCTGACTTTGCATAGCCCAAAGCTGGTGGAATAGCTCTGGGCAAGATGCAAACGTCCCATTTGTAAACCTGGTACCACATCTGAGGGGGTGTGGGAGGTTCTCTTGGGTTAAGAAGCACAAGATACAGTTCAGCGCTCCTTGTCTGTTGCTGTGCAGCAGGAGGGACTTTGCACACATTGCTGTTCTCTAAGCATCTGTCAGTGCAAGACTGCCAATATTTCTGGAGCTGAAACCAAGATCTGCTTCAATTATGTGTTGGTTGGTGGCATAGGGGTGAAGTTTGGTCTTATCTCCAACTTCCTTTCTCTGATTATCATCCAGGTGATGGGTGAATTAGTGATCACCCCAGATGAAGTTGTGTCCTTGTTGAGGGGAATCACTTGGTACAGGTACCACCACATGAGATGATATGGAGCCTCATCAGAGCTCTTGCAGCCTTGCTTATTGGTGAGCTCCTTGCCTTGGGTAAAAACAGTTGTAGTTAATCTTGCTGGGTACCCAGGACTATCACAGAGGTAGTGATGGTGGGCCAGGTCTTTCTTCTGGTCCTTGCATATGAACAGAACCCCATCATTTAAAAAGCCAGATCCCCCTCCTTGATCATAATAGGGAAGGTTTCAGAGAAGACACCAGGGACTTTAAACTGCCCATTGACAATGCAGATATAGATAACTGCATGAAAGTCACACTCTATGATAGGCTTCTCCTCAGAAGAAGATGAATCATGCCCATCAGAGTTGTTTTCAGAGCCCCCTTTATGCATATATTTATCATTGGAGTTGAAGTGCTGCTCCTGTTTATCAGAAGGTGAGTGAACAAAGGGAGAGTGGGGAGGGGTAGGGCTATCAGCCCCAGGCTTAGGGGAAGGTGTGTGGGTCTTGGCAGGTGTTTTTTTCTCTTTTGGAGCCTGCTTGAAGGGAGTAGCCTTGGGATTTCTGGCCTTGGTGGGGGTGGTCTTGCTCTGGAGGGCCATGGGAGCAGCTTTGGAAGTAGACTTGGGAGTCATCTAAGGGTCAATTAGTATCAGAAAGTACAAAATTTAGGGTAATTTTTAAAGTAAAAAATGAGAACAGTTGCAGTATAAAGGTATAAAATATCTTACATATTCCTGTAGGAAACCTTCAAAATTTATAGTATCAAAAATGGGATTTTCCCTAAAAATATTTTTTATGGGTAGCTAAAGTGTACAAAACTTTAAGTTTTTGGCCCCCAATACGTTTCTAGATGCCAGATTTGAGATGCTATTTTTGAGATGGTGTTGGGCAAACACATAGGGATTTTGCATACTTTTTATTTTGTTTTAATTTAATAAGCCACAATGAAGCTACCACAACCAGGCCAAAGAGTAATACTGAGTTTTGTGAAAAGTAGCTTATACAGCTGGGGTTAAAAAGGACCCAGCTGTTTAGGGGAGATAAAAAATACACATGCAAATTTTCAGTGAGTTTCTTAAATTTCTTATTATAGCTGAAAATAAGAGTAAACAGCAAATTTGAAAAGTGGAAACAGTTTATTTGCAATGGCAGGTTCTAGATGGCGTCCTATGACATCATATGTAAAAATAAGTTAGTTCTTGGTGCTGCATTGGTAGACACCACTCCTATTAGACGCTTAGAATCTTAGTGGATTCTGTAATGACGTGTTTTGCAATAGTGTAAAGCCCTCTTTCATATATAAAATCATTAGTAAACCATTTTATTGTTGAAACCCAAATATCAATGTTCCTTCTATCATAAGAAATAAATCAGCAAATAAAAAGCTTTTTTGAATGGCTGTGTTATAGGGAGATAGTACCATCAAAGTGGTATTGATATGGGTTAATTCATTATGTGGGGTATTAAATTAATACCATACTTTATTCTCAGCTAATAAAGGAAAGGCTCAGATCCACTTCAAAAAGTATAATGATTAATGGATTCCAGATGCCGTCTTTCTAGATAGTGTCTTTTGTGATTGTGTATTTTAGGGTATTTATTTAGTGCTTTTATACTTTGAAAACCTTATTTGGATAACACCCTTTTAATTTTGATTTGTGATAGCATTTTTGTGATGTGGGGTTTTGAGATGCTGTATTAGAAACCAATATGTAAAAATTAACTATTTAAAATTTTTATTGAGATTTTTTAATTTTGCTATAGTGAATCTTAACTCTATTACAAAAAAATCAATATGGCGGCTTTTGAGATGGCGTTTTTGAGATACCATATTGCACCACAATTGTCACTTTACCCTCATTCTATTTTTGAGCTTTATTATATCTATTCTGTTTTTTAGCAAGGAAAAATTTGGTGGGTCAAGAGTGAGGAGTGCCACACTATAAAATGAGATCCCTGAGAAGTCTCTAGAAGACTCTTGGAGCAATCTTGAAGTGGCAAAGACATTATCTAAGGAATCATTAGAGAAGAAAAAAGCCGTCTTTGAGGAACTATACACCAAATACTTTGCAAAGGAAGCTACATCAGCACAGAGGAATATGATATACACTTGGGACCCGTTGAATCTACTCAGGAGCTTTGACAAAGTCTTCCAACAAATGAAATCTGCAGCAAGCTATGAGATTGAAGGAATAAGATTGCATGAAGAAAAGAGTTTAGAAATAATTGCCAATTGGAGGAAAAATAACAAAGAACTGAGTAAGAAGGTGACAGCTCTGGAGAAAAACTTGCCAAAGTTTTGCATCAAGAGTCCTCAAACAACAAGAGTCTCAGAGAAAAAAGTCAGGGTAAGTGGGGGTAGAGGAGCCTGGATCCAATACAGCTACATCAAACTTGGTTTTATTCCATAAAAAAGAATTAATAAACCTCTAAAAGAGTTTGAGAGGGAAGAAAAATTTGTTGTAAATATGTTTATTTGTCATATTACCTTTTTATCTTTTTGACTATTTTAGTGTATAATTGGATGAAACCCCCTCTCATTGTAGAATCCATCCTGTATTCCTATCAAGTAGACAATGGTATCACTTCCATTAATTTTTCTTTTTGGAAATAATCTGTCTGATCTTAACCCCTAGGAGCATGATTAAGTACATTATAGAATCACCCAATACCTTACACGTACTTGCAACTTTTTGTAGATTAAACTATTGGAAACTTGCTTCACTAAAGTATGATAGAATATACACATTCCTTCTCCTGGCTTTCCATAGTCCAACTGGGAGCCATCTAATCATTATCCTAGAGATACCATTATATCTACTTAACACAGCCAAGATAAAGTTGGAACCATGATTAACTTTCTGTTATTCATATTTGGGGGATCAGTTAAACTTTTGTTTCAATTTAACAGTTTAGAGGCACTGGGTCTCATAATTCAAGCTGTTTAGATAGCTCAATTGGCCTTTCAATTACTACAGCTAAACTGATTGGAGGATGTCATACAGATTTGAGGTATCAACCACTCCGCTTGGTAGGTATTATTTGGATACCAAGCCAAGAGATGCCCCAAATGCAACGGATCCAGTACACAAGAAAGTTTCATCAGAAATTTCTCCAGCAAATGATCATCACCATGAAATAATAGCCATCCTTAAATGCTTTGATATCAACCCTTTTATCTGAACAGAAGCCTAGGTTGACTCTGTACAGCCACAAGGGTATAGCTCAATGGTTAGTGTGGTGATCAAGGGTTCTAAAGGTAGGGTTTTTGTAGCTGAGCAGCAAACAGGGAAACACACCAGGACTAGTATCTTCTTACTCAACAAAACCTCTATAGCTGGGCTCTGCAAGTAATCTAAGAACTGTAAGTCTGGTGTTATGTTTATTTGATAATCTTTATTGGGGCTATCTGAGAGCCTTATATAGTTGGAAGTGGAGGAGGGGAAAGAGAAGGTGAGTCATACTGACTGAAGTCTGGGTTGGGCAGGAACTAAGCTATTCTTAAAGGGCTGAAACATTTTGGAGAATATTCAGCAAGACAGGGCTTAGATTAGGGGAATGTGAATATCTAAACACGTGATCTTAGGTTCAGGTGTTTGCAGAAAAAGTAAGGCTGACTTTTAGGAACTAGGTCTAGAACAGGGTTTAAGAATGTTTCTCTGGGGGGTTGTGCTTGTCAGTAAGAGGCAGAAGGGCTCTATAACAAATTGTATATTAGGAGAAATTGATGGGTTAATCATCAAAGCATCTGCAGCTAGCTTCAGATGCATTGATGAGTCAATAATTGCCATATACATTTTCTCCTCTGATGAGTCACTAATCTATAATCTGCAGCTAGCTGCAGATGCTCTTATTGGTTACTAATTGCCTCTATGAAAATAACTACAATGGGTCACTCTCCAACTCATCTGTGACTAGCTGCAGGTATGTCAATTAGTGGCTAATTGGAAGTCAATCCTTATGTTTTTTGGGGGTAATTCTAAGACCAAAAAGTGAGAAAGGGCAGCAGTTCCCCTATACTTTTCCTTATAAGGTAGTAAGCTAGATATGGTAATATCTTCAGGTGGCACCCTGAACCACAGTTATGAATCAGGAAGAGATCTCTTTGGAGAGGGATATCAGCCAAGTTCAACCCAATAGATGTAAAGAGTAGCTATAATTATAGAGAAAAAATACACATTTCATACCAATCTCTGCTTTCCCCCAGTAACTTTTAAGGTCTATGATAAGTTAAGCTCAACCAGGTCTCAATAATAGTTTAGCAGGACTAATAAAAAAGTGGTAAAACTATAAGAGGAGACTCCCCAGCGGGATCAGGAAGTCCCAGGAAAGCTCTTGAAGTGGTCAAAAGTTATCCTGTGAAGACAACATGAAGCTAAGAAGCTATAGTGAAGGAAGCTCAAAGATTTATTAAGCCATGAGGGTACAGCTGCCCAAGGAGGTCTGGATTATCTTGGGATTCTCATTATCCTGACCTCCCTATGCATGAAAACTTCTTTTGGTGAACAACAAGAATGGAATGGAAAAATGAACCATTTCAGTTAAGGAAAGAGAGCAACTGATTTTGGATATATTGTAATATAATATAAGCACTTTCAGATACAAACCCAAGCTATACATCAGGATTTAGAGAGTAGGGTCTGAGATAGCTGAAGTGCACCTCAAACATTCTGGGGTTACAGAGAGTTAAGCTGAGAATAGAAAGGGAAATAAATATATTTATAGCCTATTTAAAGCCTCCCAATATGCATCAGAAAACTTGGTGGGTATACCAGGACTTGATGGCCTGGGTATTTTTATTTTCTCTGCAGCCTATAAGCTCTTTATATGATGGTTCAAGATGGATAGATAACTGTTATTAAATTATATTTAAATTTTGGATAAACCAAAAAAGAGATTACTAAAGTTAGGTATGTTATTATAGCTATAATGGTGAGATATACACTTCTGGGAAGTATACAATAAAAATAAGCAAGGGAAATCAATAAGAGAGCAGTAACTTTATTGAATGTACAAGATGGTGTTATATAGCTAGATGATTGGCCAAATGATGTCCAAGTAGGCCATGACAGTCATGGGGCTCTAGAAGATCCTAATTCAGTTGGAACTGAGAGGGACAATCCTAGTGGAGTATACAGTACCTTCCAGAGCAGGTAATATAGATAAACCAAATCCAGATCAGAGAAAGCTAAAAAGTAGATAAATTCCCTGTAAACTATTGCTCTGCCAGCAAATTCTCTAACAAAAAGTGTTTCAGGCTAATTTTCTGCCAGCTCAACCAAATAAAGATAGAAAAAAACCAATTTACCAAGAACAAAGTCCAGCTGTCTGTTAAATTTGGCATCCAACAAAAGAATGTGGGTTGAAACAGCCTTAAGCTAGGCCATTGATGAAGGACAACCAAAGCCAGTGAATTTTGATAAGATTAATTAAATATCCTACCCCATAAAGTTTGGTACAAGGTGGTTGGAGAGCAATCAACCACCTCTGAAGAGTTAGGCCCAGGAGGGCAAGCAGTCTTCCAGTACAGGGATCAATAGCTGCCACTCAACCTCAGGGCTCATGGCCGCCAGCACCCCCCTCAGCCTCCCAGGATCTCATCCTGCTTGCCAACCTATGTGCCTGGACATACCATGTGATTCTCTGAGCCCATGTCAGCTTTCCTTTAGAGGGGCACATTTACCAATATCCCTAAACATCCTGCCATCCCCACCCTAAGGACTCTTTCCACTCTGCCACTTTACACCAGCCACCTTGGGTAGTACGGCTGATAAAATTGCCTGCAGCTGTTAGCACTATAGGTTGGATCTTGATACCTATACCAATATACTTTAATGAGCCATCCAGAAAGGAGATATAGGGAGACCCAGGTGTTGGTATAGGTAGGACGGAACCCTTGGAGTTGGTTGGGAAAAACTGACTTATAGGATCAAGGGGGGTGTTCAATAAAGTCCAGGTGGCTTGGGGTCCCAGGAAATGGTGCCTTACTGGGAAGGTTGATCAAAGCCCAGGAGTGGGGTTAGCTGCAAGCTAGCTCCTGGGATCAGAATTAATTGACAAGTTCAGGGTGCACATAGGGTCAAGGGGATTGAACCCTTGGATATGGCAGAGAAGGTTGTTCAAGTTAGGGTCCAACCAGTCCAGCTGGGTTAAATCGGGGCAAGGTTATATCTAGGATTGATCAGCCTGTCCAAGATAGTAGCTTTGGAGAGCTTTTATGATCAGACTATGGATAGGCCATCATAGGGCGGGGGAACAGCTCAACCTATAACAGGGATACCCAGGTAATAGACTTGGGCAATTTTGGGCATAGGTCCACCCTGCAGTTGCCAGATCAAAGATGGATACTCCCAGTCAAAGCAGGATCAAGATTAAACCACAAGGTTGTTGGCAGGGGTTCTAGGGAGATCCAGGTAAGATCTCAAAGCATGAAGGGGCCTAGCCAGATATACCTCAACCAGGTATGTTTGAAAGATATAGCAGTAGATAAAAAACCTTGCCAACGGTTGTTGCCTCCCCTGTATCTACCTTTTAGCTTCATTGTCCCTGCTCCGTTTAGTTTCAAGGAATCTAAGCTTGGTGTATCAAGGATTAGGAGCACTGCATATATAAGGAAACCTCTGACATCCCCCAGGGAACTCTTGGGGAGATCAAGAGCTAGTTGAGGCATTCCCAAGTGAATTGCTAGCAGAGGTGAGACATGCTTCTGAGGAGCTCTTTTCAGATTATTTCTTCAAAGAGGGGAGCCCAGCTTTGGGTAAGAAAGCTTTTTATCGGGACCTGTTGATCTCACTTCTCAGATTTGAAAATTTTTCTGCCAAATGGGATGCAACACCAACAGGAAAAATAAGGGCTGAAGTTAAGGGAAGCCAAAGGCCTCAGAATGTTAGCAGAATGAAGGGATGAAAAAAGGAACCCAGTCAGAAAGTGGACAGTCTGGAGACAGAACTATCCAAGGTTTACATCAGGGATTTTCTAGTGATATAAGTCTACATGGTAACAGTGATAATAAGCAGAACTAGAATGCCCTGGATCCAACACCAGGAATCTATCAACCAGGTACTGCTCTAGTAGGAACCTGGTCATATCCTTGAGAGGGGATGCTCACAATCTTCTGGAGGAATCTTCATGGATTCAAGCCTGATGGTTACAGGCATTGAGGGGCATGACTTACACTCCCATTAGAGATCTTTTGGGGCATTCAATCTAGATGGGATGTTGCTGTAGCAGCAATAGCCATCATGTACAGCATCTGGTCTCCCCTGGGCATCCTGGATGAAGAAAGATGTGAGAAGCTCATTGGGGATGGTGAAATCTCCATCTGTGTCACAGAGGTTCTTGGTTCTCTCTGGCATAAATGTCAGAGATTCTTTCCCTGACTACATCAATTATTTGGAGATGACTTTTCAAGACACCAAAGTCAAGGAAACCAGCAATCAATTTTTAGACATCATTTTTAACTTGGATGTCAACCTTGGCAGGGATTGAACCCAGAACCCTACAGACAAGCCAAATGTTAGTGTATACTCTCCAGATGAATTTACATTACCTTTTTATACTGATTTCTTTCTTTTGAGCTTCCTTTCCAACTTTGTTTCTGCTTCTTCAATCTTAAATAACCAATTAATACACGCCACTATATGCTCAAAACCTGATTGGCTGCCTTGTGTTACCTTGCCACTCTTGGATCCACTCCTGCTATATGAAAATGAGGCTCTACACTTGATTTCTCATGATATTCAGCCTATACACTGCTTTATTGCTTCTGATCTTGTGGCTTGTTATTGTTTTCTCTCCTTCAACTATGAGATTATACAAACCCTCCAGTCTCAAATTAAGACAAACATGATACAGGTATTAATTTAAACCATTATATTTATGAAAATCATTTGTAAATCCCTCTTATTCCCCCAATAACCACTTAAATATTTCAGCCTCCATTTTGAGGCTATTTAAGTGTGAAACCCTAAAAATTCTACTTGTTCCAACAATAAAGACTTTATCTTGTATTAGGCATGATTACACTTACCTTTAAATCCCTTTCTTGAAGCCATGCAGGGAAAGTTCTTCCTGTTCTGGTTTCTAGCATCTTTCCTATCTGTGGTGTTGACCTTGGAGAATCCCACTCCAACTACAGACTGGCACAATTACTCCCCCAGACAATTATCACCAGAATGAGTCCCTGGCCCATGGTTGGTTCAAGCATCCCTCAGGCCACTGGGGAAAGAAGCTCCACCTTGGTTGTGCTTCCACTTCTCCTCCTCCTATTGAACCTTTGTTGGTTAGGCCCAACACTTCATTCTACTTGTTGACATACTTAGTAGGGTACTACCTGTTGGGCTGTTTCAGTTCTATGATGGGAAGATTTGCCTACCTGGGCCATTTTGGCCATCTGGCTATGGTCACGGTACCCATTGGTTTGGTCATTACAGGACTTAGCGTAGGGGCCTTGGCTCACCAGATTGGGAACTTGATCCCTCTCAAGTAGGTCCCTGACAATAAAGCTGGGGAAACTTTCTTAACCTGTATTTTGGTTGGCCTTTCTTTTCTTAATGTTGAAGCTGCTGCAGGACTCTGGGTTGGTTGAATGGTACTCTTTCCCCCTGTTCTGGGCATCCTCAGCATTGAAAACCTTTTCAACCCCAGCCAGGATTTCATCTGGGCTCCTTGGGTGATCATATTGGAGTTGCCTTCCTATTTCAGCCTTTCTTTCTTTGACTTGAAGCTTTTGATGGGTATGTCATCCCGGCAATATTGTAGAAGGACCTTTCTGAGGGGCTGCTGGCAAATTTACCGGATTTCATCCTTTCCAAGCTTGGTTGGGGTCTGGTTTTGGGGTGCTAGCTCCTTGGCCAGGTTGGCGGTCTTGAACTTCTTCCTGTGAAGGCATACCAGAGTAAAATTGGTTGGTCATAAATGTATGAGGTCTATAGGCGATTGCAATCCTTTACGGGTATACTTTGACATTTACTTGTTAGGTTATCACTTGGCCGTTTATCCGCTTGGCGTTGATAGTTTATGTTTAGTTGCCTTGGGTTCACTAGCCAAGGTTATCCCCTCTCTTGCTAGCAGTTAAGTTTGGGGTTAACACGGTTCACTTGATGCTTTGGGAGGGTGTTGTAAGGGTTTCCGTATCTTTCACCACGGGGTCAGGGGGCTTTTTTTAGTGGTATTTTGGGGTTCATGTCCGATTATTTTGGTTCTATTCAGTCGAGCTCTTTAAAGCTTATCCGACCTCGGAACTAAATTGATTTTTTTGGTCAGATTTGCTGTTGACAGAGATTTGGCTGTATGTTACACGGGTCTAAAACCTCTTGGGGGTAACGGGGTTGAGGCTTGGAGCGGTTAATCCACATGGGTTGCTGGCAAAGCTTCTCTGGAAACACCAGCATCATTGGGTTGGGGTCCAAAAGGCTACACGGTTGGACCGGGATGTTTAAGCTTCCATGGATGAAACGCCTGGGTAGTCTTATTATAACATCAATGATAGCAGGAAATTAGATGATATTTGACTATTTTTGGTGTAAAATGGGGTTATTTTTCTTCATTGAATTTTAAATATATTGTAAGAAATTGGGAATAAATTTAGTTGCATAGTTGGAATTTTTATTAGGGTGGAGCTGATGTCAGCTTGGACTTATTATGGATAGTGGGAAGTTTGGTTGTTTATAGTTGGGATTAAGGATCATCCCTTCCTTTGAATTCCATTTCATCCTTTGATGATAAAGTAATAAAATTTAGCCATAGGCAGAGATTGGCCTGGGGATTTAAAATGTGGGTTAGTTCAAGTTAAGCATATGCAAAACTAAACCATAGCAGTTATAAAGAATGAGTTCTGCCATCCAATTTTCCAACAAAATCTCTAAAAAATTGGTTGGCAGGATATCTTCCTGCCCAAAAATTGGTTTGGAGTAGATACCAATCGTCTTCAGGATGCGGAGTAAACTCTAGCCCCCCAGCCATTACCGAGAGAGATTCAGGTAGAAAACCTTGGTGATTTTGTCAACCTCATCAACCAGCTACAGAAGCGGTACAGAAATCGATCTTAACCCCTTCGCATCCCAGGATCCGGTAAGTGGTGGGTTGGGAGATATACAGGAAGCTTGGTTACCTATGCTATACTTGTTCAAGTTTGCCAGGGGATAGATAGGTCCCGATTTCAAACCACTCACCAGGATTTCACGTTGGGCTTTGGGAAAGTAGCCAGCAATTTTAGAGTAGGATTTATGTTTGGTCTGGAGGGATTGGGAACCCCAGATTGATCAGATTATTCTAAAGGATGATGGGATGGAACCCAGTCAGCTTCCTTCAAGTGTAACTCCTGCCGTCAACTTTGGACGGAAATTCCGTATAAATGATCAAATCAAATGGATCAGGAGAAGGGGTGGCATTGGGTAAGGAATGTGGTGACCTCGGGTGGCTACATAAGTGTAATGTCTTCCCAGTGAATTTATTTTGGATTCAAAGAATTGACAGGGGTTTACTCAAAACAACCTGTCCGTCTGGGGCAGGTAAATTGGAACCAACTTCTCGTCACCTGTGCAGGGTTACAATTCGGTACATGAACCTGCAGTTCGGTCGCACCAAAGCATCGCTCGTATTTTTCCCCGACCCATCGCGGTAGATCAGATATATAAATTCCTATATTAAATTGGGATACCCGACCATCTATCCAGCACCTTAAAGCAGCCATTCCGACTCAAACCTTGCTGGTATTTATACACCGTTTTAAAGTAAGTGTTTATTATGGAGTGCAGATTTGGCTACCATCCCTCTCGAGAAGAATATGGATGCAGCAGATGTATGCGATCTGCCTTTGGTTTAAAACACTTGACTGAACAAGAAAACTGAGCACTGACAAGGGATTTCCCAGATGAAAAGAGTTATATTAAACTGATAAATAATTTCTACTTTAGGCTCATGCAGAATAAATTTTGAATGTAATTGGGAGATGCAGATGTTACGTCAACCTGAAAGTTCACATTTACATCCAGAAAAGTTGAACCTGGAGGTTTGAAGTATGTTTGTAGTAGACTATATACAATTCGGTTCCAATGGCAACCGTTCAAACTACACAATGTCATGATAAAACGCTGAATCGGTAGAGATTATATAAACATCCCTTCAAGGGAAGCATCAGCATGTTCAGTGCAATCTTGATTACTGCTGCTCTCGTTTCCCAGGTGCAGCCCAAAGCTACAAAGTACATTGTCGGTGGGCAGCCGGGAGATGCCAGGCAGCACAAGCATTTGGTTCGTATTGTAGCTGATCACAAGTTGTGTGGAGGAAGCCTTATTGCCAAGAATGCTATCCTCACCGCCGCCCACTGCACTCAGAACCCCTGCCCTAAAGCTTACGATATCCGTCCAGGCAGAACCACTCAGGCAGAGATGGATAAAGCTCCCCGACTCAACGTAGTTTCAGTCCACTCTCATCGCGGATTCAATGATATGAATTTTAGTGCTGACATCAGCGTCATCCGCATCGACCCTAACCATGACATGGATACCTTCCTGGCTGTTGATACCCATGGGGTGACGGAGGGGACTTCCTTGCATCTTGCCGGGTGGGGAGTTGAACATCATACGGGAAGAGCATCGCCTCATTTGAAGACGCTTGGCCTCAAAGTTGTGCCAAGCAACATCTGCCAAAGACTATTCAATAGATTCAATGCAAACACGCATATCTGTGGTGGTTCTGGGCTCCCAGGAAATTCGGGGTGTATGGGCGACTCGGGAAGCCCGCTTGTCCTGGGAGGTAAAACGGTGGTGGGGGTGGTCTCTTACGGGGACGAGTATTGCCAAGCCCAAGGCTCGGCCTTTACTCGCGTTGCAACCTTTGCCAATTGGATTAAGAGGGTCGTGGAGTCTAGATCTCCTTCCAGAGAGGCCTCGGCGGGAAGATGTAACCCTGGGATTAACCCTCGGCTTGATCACCAAAATCAGTTCCCTGGGTACCAACCAGATTACCAGAATCAGCTCCCTGGGTACCGACCAGACTACCAAAACCAGTTTCCCGGGTATCAGCCAAATCTTCCCTGGTACCCTCCCCAGTTGATTCAAGATCAACCCGGCTTCCCACAGTGGCCAGGTTTCGTGCACCAAACAATGTACAAAACCACTGTTGACGATAAACTCGATTCTGACATTGAAACAATCCCTCTGAAAATCATTTGATCTCAAAGTGTTTCAAATAAATTAATAAATTAATAAAAAAATAACTTTCAAAATCTCATTATAATTGACCCATTCTTCTGAGAGATCTGTCAACATCTAATCTTTACCAAGCTGTTCTTCTTAAGTCCTGATAATTCTGGTTTGATCTATCGACTCAACGACAGTGTATTGCTTCTATTGTAAAACATGGAATTTAAAAAGCTTTCAACCCAATAAAAAACTAGCTACCCCTAAAAATTAGAAGTTACACAGGTTATCAAGGGGTACGGTAAAGATGGGATTACGACAACCTCCTTAAAGCTAGCCAATCAACCCAAGCCATACTTTGACTAGCAAGCATAACTAAAGCCTGTTCTTTGAAAACTTAACATTGGATCCAAATGCTAGCTAGGGGCTGGAAATCTTCAACGCTGGCCACGGTTTCAATCTTTTCCTTAACCCTGGGTCCCGCTATAAAGGTGCTGCGCCTTTTTATTGAACCCTTTGACCAGGACGGTTGATGGAGGAGTTGGATCCTTTATCTGCAGCGAAACGTACTTGCACCACCCATGAAACTTTCAAAGATTACACCGGCCACCCCTGAGGTATCTGCTCTGATCTGTAAACTTACATCCCTTACCGCCACCCCAGTTCAAAGGGGAAACTTTACCCCTGCCTTGCCAACTTTTGAGAAGGGATATAATCGGGATTGCCCGGTGGGGATGGCTTATTCCCAAAACAAAGGCATCCAACCGGGTTGCGGATATCAAAGTCACCCTCCTTTTGAAGGCGATCCCAATTTAGAGGGGATGGGTCCCACACTGGGCAATTGTTGCCACTGAACCAGTTATAGTTTAGTATTGAGACTGGGGAAGACAGCAGTCCAATAGAAAAGGAAAATTATTAGGAATAAGATGTAGCTTTACTTGGAGAACAGTGGTTAATATACCAGAAAGGGAAGCCATTGATCCACCAGGGGTGGCATTGTGGTGGGTCTAAGCATGGGGTGAGCAGGGAATATCTAATCATGGGATCAGCGCTAGGATTTGGCTACACACCTAATTAGGGAATATTGCCCATATCTTGACACTGGCGCTAAATGCCCAATGTCATTGGGTACATTGGTGGGCGGGAGTTAATCTTGGTTGCAACACACTAACCAACTTTCATATATGAACAACATATGAAAAGGATTAAAATTTAAAGGTGAGTCTGGCTGGCAGATATTTTGGCAAAGGCAATCCGAGTCCACCGCCATGAACCCTAACCCATCCATCCCACAGCAGGCAAATGCCAAACTGGACCGACTTTTTGAACCGCTATCTGAAGCCCAGGAATCATGGCAGGGATTTTTAGCACAGATTAAGTTTTGAGGAAATATTTGCAGTTCAGATTTTTTTAATGGAGATCATCTTCAGGTTAGATTTGAGCTGCTTTATACATCCATCACGAGTAGGTTGGATTTAGGATGGTGGCGTAGCTCTAAAGGAACTGTTTACATGACCAACTTAGCAGTAGATGGAATCAATGTTAATGTCACAGCATCTAAGAAAATCCCTCAGGGGAAATAGTTTCCCGAGAAACGGTTCAACGGTTGGGTAGAAGGTGGCCCTAACACAAAATCCAGATACTACATTGGGATTAACCCATTGCCTTCTCAAGGGAATGTGGCTCTCCTAAACATATTGATATATGTGGTCTACATGTTGCATACCAACAAGCTATATAATGCTCTTCTACTTTGATAAAAATATCAATTCTATTCTAAATGATCACTTATCTTACTTGATATACTTCTTAGACATAAATGTGCGACATTGAATTTATTTGAAACACTTTGAGATCAAATGATTTTCAGAGGGATTGTTTCAATGTCAGAATCGAGTTTATCGTCAACAGTGGTTTTGTACATTGTTTGGTGCACGAAACCTGGCCACTGTGGGAAGCCGGGTTGATCTTGAATCAACTGGGGAGGGTACCAGGGAAGATTTGGCTGATACCCGGGAAACTGGTTTTGGTAGTCTGGTCGGTACCCAGGGAGCTGATTCTGGTAATCTGGTTGGTACCCAGGGAACTGATTTTGGTGATCAAGCCGAGGGTTAATCCCAGGGTTACATCTTCCCGCCGAGGCCTCTCTGGAAGGAGATCTAGACTCCACGACCCTCTTAATCCAATTGGCAAAGGTTGCAACGCGAGTAAAGGCCGAGCCTTGGGCTTGGCAATACTCGTCCCCGTAAGAGACCACCCCCACCACCGTTTTACCTCCCAGGACAAGCGGGCTTCCCGAGTCGCCCATACACCCCGAATTTCCTGGGAGCCCAGAACCACCACAGATATGCGTGTTTGCATTGAATCTATTGAATAGTCTTTGGCAGATGTTGCTTGGCACAACTTTGAGGCCAAGCGTCTTCAAATGAGGCGATGCTCTTCCCGTATGATGTTCAACTCCCCACCCGGCAAGATGCAAGGAAGTCCCCTCCGTCACCCCATGGGTATCAACAGCCAGGAAGGTATCCATGTCATGGTTAGGGTCGATGCGGATGACGCTGATGTCAGCACTAAAATTCATATCATTGAATCCGCGATGAGAGTGGACTGAAACTACGTTGAGTCGGGGAGCTTTATCCATCTCTGCCTGAGTGGTTCTGCCTGGACGGATATCGTAAGCTTTAGGGCAGGGGTTCTGAGTGCAGTGGGCGGCGGTGAGGATAGCATTCTTGGCAATAAGGCTTCCTCCACACAACTTGTGATCAGCTACAATACGAACCAAATGCTTGTGCTGCCTGGCATCTCCCGGCTGCCCACCGACAATGTACTTTGTAGCTTTGGGCTGCACCTGGGAAACGAGAGCAGCAGTAATCAAGATTGCACTGAACATGCTGATGCTTCCCTTGAAGGGATGTTTATATAATCTCTACCGATTCAGCGTTTTATCATGACATTGTGTAGTTTGAACGGTTGCCATTGGAACCGAATTGTATATAGTCTACTACAAACATACTTCAAACCTCCAGGTTCAACTTTTCTGGATGTAAATGTGAACTTTCAGGTTGACGTAACATCTGCATCTCCCAATTACATTCAAAATTTATTCTGCATGAGCCTAAAGTAGAAATTATTTATCAGTTTAATATAACTCTTTTCATCTGGGAAATCCCTTGTCAGTGCTCAGTTTTCTTGTTCAGTCAAGTGTTTTAAACCAAAGGCAGATCGCATACATCTGCTGCATCCATATTCTTCTCGAGAGGGATGGTAGCCAAATCTGCACTCCATAATAAACACTTACTTTAAAACGGTGTATAAATACCAGCAAGGTTTGAGTCGGAATGGCTGCTTTAAGGTGCTGGATAGATGGTCGGGTATCCCAATTTAATATAGGAATTTATATATCTGATCTACCGCGATGGGTCGGGGAAAAATACGAGCGATGCTTTGGTGCGACCGAACTGCAGGTTCATGTACCGAATTGTAACCCTGCACAGGTGACGAGAAGTTGGTTCCAATTTACCTGCCCCAGACGGACAGGTTGTTTTGAGTAAACCCCTGTCAATTCTTTGAATCCAAAATAAATTCACTGGGAAGACATTACACTTATGTAGCCACCCGAGGTCACCACATTCCTTACCCAATGCCACCCCTTCTCCTGATCCATTTGATTTGATCATTTATACGGAATTTCCGTCCAAAGTTGACGGCAGGAGTTACACTTGAAGGAAGCTGACTGGGTTCCATCCCATCATCCTTTAGAATAATCTGATCAATCTGGGGTTCCCAATCCCTCCAGACCAAACATAAATCCTACTCTAAAATTGCTGGCTACTTTCCCAAAGCCCAGCATAAAATACCAGTGAGCAAGGGTGCACCAGAATACTGGCGGAAGGGTATCATGATCATGCGAAGTAAAAAGTGGACAGTCACTAAAAACACCAATGGGTCTGCCCCAGACTGGAATCGGAAGAGACTGTCACCAGAAATGAGATCAACGCAATTTAACAAGAACTTGGATGGGCAAAGAGTCATAACACGGAAAGATATCCCCATACCTAAGCAATGTCAGTCAGTGATAAAGGATGCACCCCCAGGACCTGTGTTCCCCAAAATGATTGTGCAATGAGTTACAGGCGGTAGAAAGGTTTTCATTAACCTAAGCAATTCAATGAATTAGTAAGAATGCCACTGGTGAACACAGACCAGCAAATGCTTACCTGGTGGATCTTCAACCAAGTATTCTGGAGCAAAAGGTATTTCTCACAAGACCATTCTATACGTACATGTGGCCTCTGTCTATACAAAGATGTCGACCTGGAACACAAATACTTTGGATGCCTCCCGGTAAGCAGGTTCTGGACCCAGGTGGCACAGATATTAGGCCATACAAGACTCATCTGCCCCAAGTTTGACCTCTTCTTTATGACGAGTCTGAAGCATGAACCCAAGTTATCATGAGTGATGGTTTACCACCTTGCATTACAGACAGTCCACCCAACCATAATTGAAGTCATCTTTGATGATGCCCACTCCAGCCCCACCCCCACCCTTATGGAAGGAAAGTTTATATCCTTGGTTGAAAAGACCTTTACCCAAAACTTCAGGTAGGGTTGCACAGTACTAGGTGCCCACAAACACTTGCAGGAATCATCCTCTGAATCTATGGGTTTCTACAAGGGAATCCAGCAGAAGGACATCCATGTCCCTCTAAACCTATAGTCCTATAACTTATATCTCCCCCATTGTTGTGTTTGGCTCCTGGGGACGACATCCAGGAGAACCCAACGGGAAATCTTTATAACAAAAGATTTGAGGCTCAAAGCTAGCCTTGGGTTAGCCTTCAGGGCAAAATTAAGGGCATGTATCTCAATTTCCTGGAATACAAGATGAGAAATCCCTTTTGGCAAAAAGGAAAGTAAAAAGCTTAAATAATATTAAAGCCAACCCAAATGTAGATAAACTTGTCTTTCTTAGGAGAGTTGATTCTACTTAAATAGTAGACAAGGGCCGATAATCACTCATTAGGTAGACAGAGTGGAAGAGGAGGTCACATTGGGGTGAGATCATACCAGGATCAGGTAAAGGAAGGTAAGATATTCTGGAATGGGTGGAGATCAGAACCATTTACAGAGAGTGAGGAATTTCTGAAGCCAAAGGCAAACCGGCTGAATCTTTGCACATATCACTATTTGAAGGCCATATCAAAATAGCATTAATGGCACAATTTCCGACACCCATCCCCCTTTCTCTTGGTGGTGTTCCTTTTAACCTCATCTTGAACTCCATATAAAGTTATGCCCCCCCCAAAAATAAATTCCTGGTGAGTGGTTTAAAGGGCAACTGCAGTGAAATCAACCCCCTGACCTGGGGGTGCCCAAGTTGGTTGAGGCATCCCAACTTGGCCCAGGGGTCTCAAGGTTGATTCCTGGGACTTTTGCTTAGCCCTGCCACTATGTTGATGTTTGCCCTGGACCTTACCCATAGATAGAATTTTCCCACATGGACCAACCACACAATCCAATGACAAAGAAAACCATTTGATTGGCCCCTACCCCCACTTTCCCAAAGGCTGCAGTCCCTTTACCGCCGCCCTGATAGACTTTAGATAAAGATCAAGTTTGTTTTTAAAGAAGTGTGGCAAGATGAACTCCCTGGTAGTTGGCTATTAAATAAAGTGCGACCCCAGGTTCTTGTCCAACCACTCTGGGAGTTGGCCGGGTTTAAATTGGCCATATCTGGTGGAGGGGGAGCTTTGGATGTGGGTAATTGATCTACGCTGCTATAGCGTACTAAAGGGACTCTATAGAGCCTGAAATGAACAAGCCATATCTTGACCAGTAAGAATGCGGAGAGGTAAGAAACCATGTCTCACTTCACTATATTGAGAAACACTATTCACGATAAGGATACTTTTCAGGGCCACAGAAGGTAATCCTCAGAAGGTAGGGAACATACCTTTATGCGGGCAGCAAGGGGTGGGAAGCTGTACCCTTTATTTTCTGGAGCTATATAGGCCCAACCAAGCATACCTTATACTTTGCTACTGAATCAGCAAGGGTTAAGCCATCCCACCCCCTTCAACCCTGATCAGCCATCTGAAACCTACCCCCATACCCAAAAGGGTGGCTGATGTGGGAAACCAATAAAGATGTAAGAGCCAAAGCTAAAGGGTGACAGACTGAAGCTGAAAAGTATAGAGGCAGAGCAAAGCATTGCTGATCCCTCAGGCTCCTTAGCCCCTTTAACCTTGGCCCCTTTTGGGAGGGTGGCAGAGATCAGCCCAAGCAGCTGCTTAATCTCAGAGGTCTTATAATTTTATCTTGGTGGCGCCCTGGATGGCCTTGGTGGACGTGGCAGAATTTATTGAGGGCCTGGTGAGGGCAACCGGTTGGCCAGAGACCTTTGCTTGGAGATAGCTTTCCCCGACTTATTCTGTAAGGAGGAGGAATAGATTGATGAGGTTTGGGGGTGCCCAAAGTTTGACTTGGGGGCCTATGGTAGGCCGCTGATGCTGAAACATCTTCAGCGCCCTGTTGATAGATTCCAAGCCCAGGGTCCAGCTGGCCCTGGGTCTGATCCTTCCCTGCTTCTGAGATACAACCTTCCCCATCCACTGGGGCTTGAAGTACTCTAGGAAAGGCCTGGGCTTTGTATGCTACACTGTGTAGAGCTCCTTGGAGAGAATCTCAAACCCCTGCATAGTGTGCTCTGGCTTTAAACAAGCCAAGGCACTAAACTGTGTCAGCTCAGATTTTCCAGTGTCTAAGGTATCCCTGCGGCTCAACCTGCTAAGCTCAGCATCAGCCTGCACATTTCAAGCAGCAGCTTGACAGAAGTGGAAGGGACCCCCTGCACTTCCCATCAAACAGATGTTGATATGCATTGAACCGAGAGGGCTCAAAGTCTATCAGGCATATCTGTGGGCCTAGATCTCAAAGCCTTACCCTTTCCTCTGCTTCAAGGGTGGCCTGGTCCTTGTTGGCATCAGAGGGGTTAGCACAGGTGTGTGTGAGGTCTTCTTGACATTGCATTTGGAGGTCAGAAGGGCAATTCCACAGCAGAGGATAGAAAGGGCCCTGCTATAGATGATCTCAGGGGCCTCAGGGAGGAAAAGAGTGCAAGTGAAATCATCTGGATGTCTATCTGAGTAGGGGCTTACCAGAGCTGGTAGAACATCTGGAGGAGGGTGACAAAAGTAAAAGCAACTAGCCAAGTTGACTCACTTTTTATCTCCAGCAGGTTTTGCTGTGCTGTATAACAGATAATCTGGTCCTTAACAGTTGGCCCACCGGCATAGAGGAGGAAGCACTCTTTTTTTGGGAGCTGCTTGGGCGCTTGTGTGAGCATAAGCTTGGAGAGGACGTCCAAAGCCTTGATGGGAGGGGTATTGACAGCAATTTGCTTGCCACTGATATAATTAACAAGCTGCTCCTGGGTGAGAACCAGCTTTAGGTTGTTGGGCTTAAGATTCTTGAGGGCCTTGGTGGCCAGTTCAGAGGCACAGAGCAGGAAGAGGAGCGTATTATCTGAACAAGGTACTACTTGAGCATCCTAGTCATTGGATGATTGGGAGGCTTACAGAAGTGCTCCCACATCTTGACTATGATCTTTCCCCAGCCTTCAGTGTCAAGGCAGGCACCACAAGACTTTTCCCCACAGAAAAAGTGCTTGCTCTTGGTTTAGAGCTCCTGGTTATTGCAGTTGATGATTTAGTTATCCCCAACAAGACCAGGGCTGCCCTTTGCTGGCATGATTGGGAAGTAACAGGGAAAGTGCTTGGGGACTTTAAACTTTCCACCCACATTGCAAATGTTGTGGATGGCCAGTGCCCTTGAACTTATTTGAAAAATCCCCAGGATCTTCTTGATAATCAGGAGAAGAGGAGAGAGAAGACCTACTGTGAGGGGGGAGAGAGGTTCCTTGAGGCATGCTAGGAAGCCTTGTTTTCCTTCTTACTAGGAGACACAGGTTCCTTGGAATCCTTACCCTTCTCAACATGGTGCTTTTTAGCGGGCTCTGAGTCATCTTTGGACTGATAAAAAGAGCTATGGTAAGATAATGATCACTTTCATTGGGTGAAGAGTAGTAGGAGATGAAGATAGTGGAGTATGAGCTTTGTCCTTGAAGGCCTTCTTTGTCACAGTAGGTTCCATAATGCCAGGCATTGTTTGCCCAAGAAAGAAGGCTTGAAAAGCCAGGAAACCTGTATCAAAATTGACCAAGTTAACAGATTTAAATCAAACGGTCAATCAAAAATGGGTCAAAGCTGCTCCAGTCTGCCAGCCAAAACCAGCTCCCCTTTCCAAGCTGACGTTGATAAATCAACGTAATTTAAGGGTCACCAAATATGAGCTTGTTAATTGGCAGGGTTGTCAGAAACTAGTCATTCAAGGGTTCTTTGCAACCTGGACCAGATACTCACTTGACAATGTGGAAGGAATAGGAGGTCAAGACTCAGATGGTATTGCTTAGTCAATTTTTCTGATATATATTGAATAATTTTCACTGTTTCAACTCTAAGTGTTGAGTCCTCCCAAAATTTTACTCAATAAAAATCAATTATCCCAAGTTCTAATTTTAAATTTTAAAAATGCATCCTGTGATTGGGTTGTTGCAGTATATTCTGTACAATCTGATTCAGAAAAGAATCATTTCAGAAAGATGGGGCCATGCATCTGGAACTTTGTTGTTGGTGCTGCAAAATGTCAATTTCATGCCAGCCAAGTTTGTAGCTCCTCCCCCCATTCTTGAAACAGAAAATTGTGTCACCTCTCAATGCCCAGAATTTTATGCCAAAGATGCATTGATGCTTTCCCAAGTCATTTATCTTAGTTTACTTTGGTTGGGATTAATTGTTTTGCTTAATCCTGGTATTACAATAGGAAATTTTACCAAAAGATATTTAAAGCTGCGTTGGTGGTTAATCATCAATTCTATGTGGATTTGGGTGGTAATTCCCCATCACTTAGAAACAGCTTTATACTATCCTGCAATTTCCGTCACATTACTCAACTCTTCTACGCCTGAGTTTTTGGAAGCAGCTTGCCTTGAATACGTGTTTCTTTTCTTCCTGCTCTGTCAAGATTTCCGTGTTTACCATGTTTATTTGCATCAGCTCATTTCTGAGTTTTCAGTTTGGGCTTTTCTTTAATTTGTGGTTTCCATCTCCGGTTGCAGTTGTTGAGACTGGATCCTCTGTTTCCTATTTCTGTTGCGTCATGTCATTTTGGTGTCTGGATTATTTTCCTGCTCCACCCACTGATGAAATTTTGCGTGAAGTTTTGTCAGCATTATCATTCTATTCCGGTTCTGGCCTTAGTCACAAGTCTCAAGTTTACCATGTGATGACAAAAGTTTCTGAAGATGCTCGTGAATGGTTGTTGTCCGCGGTGGAGCACAATCCACGTGTTTTAACTGAGAGTGCATCTTTATTCCCTTTGTTAAAAAAATTTTGTGTATCTATTGAGGAACTCAAAGTATATTGTAAGCTGTATGCCTTCCGTCAGGGTACAACTCTGCTTTTGGTATTCCTTCCTCAGTTTCTTACCTACTGCCAAACAATTGATGTTCCTGAGGTGAACAAACTCTCAGCTTTGTGGTTAGCAGTTGAAAAAACTGCCCAGGATTTGGCGGTTTGGGATTCCCTGTTAACCACAACTGAGGCCCTGGTAAACCAAATTCTATCTCTGGTCTCAAATCTGTCCACTTCCAAGCAAGGTACGTTGGTAATTGAGGACAAACCCGCGGCGCGCTCTTGGTTTTCTGGTCCTAGTTCCATGGCAGCTCCTTCCAGCCAAAGTCAGAATTGTTCTTCTTGTAGATCTTCTCAGTTGCAATTGGCAGTGGTGAACAAACCTGCCCATGTGATTGAAGCTCCTGTGGTGTCCGTTCCCAATAGCTCTTTGGCGATGCTTTAGCACGTCATACCTACCAAGCCTTCCGAGGTTACGTCCAAAGAGTTGTCTCTTGTGCCCATTGATTGAAACTATCCCGTTCTTCCCGCTGCTGTTCAAGAAATGATTGAGCAATACTTCCAGGAGCATCCTGCCTCCTTAGCAGCTGTCTGTATTACCAAGGAAAAGCAAACTCCTGCTGAGATTTCAACCTTTGCTGCCAATAAATCTACTTCTGGATACTTCTTGTTTTATGGTAACATATATAATGGTCAAAATATCTATTGGCCAGCCAAAATATTGAATACAGGTGCTTCCAAGAACTTCATGAGTGTGGAGACTGCAGACCTACTACAGCTCAAGTACCACCCTGGAATACTTGTTAGAGGTGGAAACTGTCAAACGTTCCCCTCCTTCCAGCTGAAGAAGCCAGTTACTTTTGTAGTTGCAGGTCAGTCTTTTACTACAAGGTTTTCTGTTTGCTCTATCCTGATGTATCCTATCATTTTGGGAGTGAGTTGGTGGAGAGATCATAATGTATCAACCTTACTGGAGAAAAATGAGCTGCAGGTGGAACACTCTTTGGGTATAACCATTCATATCCCGCTGTTGGATATGTCTGAATTGGAGCAATCATCACAGACAATACAGTTGGTTCCTGTCCCAATCCCCGCAAGTTTGGATTTACCGGCATGCTTGCAACCCTGGTCTGCGGCATTCAACGCCACCAGAGGCAAGGTCCTTCCCAAGCACACTCAGTTTGACTTTGACTTTAAGGTTACTGTTGATCTGATTTGCATTGCATCTCCTATTTACCCTTTAACCTTGAAGGAAGACGCATGTTTGGAAGAATGGACTTATGACATGTTGGCCAAAGGCTACATTTTCAAGAAGGCTTTGTCAATCTGCTCTCCATTATTGTTTGTTCAGAAGTCTGATGGGTCTCTTTGTCTTTGTGTTGACTACAGGAATTTGAATAACATTACAATTCCAGATCCTTATCTTTTACCTCTCAAAGCACAGATTTCTAGGTGTGTTGAGAAGGCCAAGGTATTCTCAAAACTTGATCTGTTGAATGCTTTCAACCAAATCAGGGTTTCAGAAGGAATGGAATGGTTAACGGCATTCAGAACTAAGAAGGGTATCTTCCAGTTTTGTGTAATGCCTTTTGGTTTGAAGAACGCTCCGGCTTGCTTTCAGCGGCTAATTGATTTGGTCTTGGGGGATCTCCTAGGTGTTTGTGCCATTGCATATATGGATGATATCTTGGTGTTCTCTCCGGATAAGGAGTCCCATAAGGCCCACTTGTTGGCAGTTGTAGAGCGCATTCTCCAGGAAAATTTGATCATCAAACGGAGTAAGTGTGAATTCTTTAAACATAAGGTTACCTTTCTGGGTAATATTATCTTTGAGGATGACCACACCATTGTCCCTGACAAGGAAGCTGCAGTTCAAGAGTATGCTACGCCAGTAACGGTATCCCAACTCCGTATTTTCTTGGGTACATGTACGTTCTTGAAGAAATTCACCCCCCACTTGTCTGAGGTGGCTGCCCCTTTGTATTCAGCTAGTGGAAAGACAACTTTAGTCTGGACGCCTGAGTGTGCAGCTGCGTTCTCAGCAGTCAAGGATCTTTTACTATTGTTACCTGTGTTAAGTCATATGGATCCTGAGCTACCTTTTGTGGTTTCAACAGATGCCTCTAAATACGCTGTGGCTGGTGTGCTGCTGCAGACGGCTAGCAACGGGATTGAGAGACCTGTAGGGTATTTCTCCCAGAAGATAGAGGCTCGTGAACGCAACTATATGATTTAAAATAAGGAATTGTTGGCTGTTGTGGAATCTCTGAAACACTGGCATCATCACCTCATTTTGGCACACCACCCATTTGTAGTAAGAACAGACCACAAAGCTCTTCTGTATTATCAACAACCCAGGGTTCTGTCAGGTTGTCAATCCAGATGACATGGGGATCTGACGCAATACAAGCTCTGCTACAAATTTATCAAGGGATCTGAGAATCACTTGGCTGATGCACTGAGCAGGAACCCCTCCCATCTCCCAGATGCTAGCATGGACGCTGAGTTTAACACTCATACTATGATCCCAGATGAGGCGGTGGTGCCTTTTGTATTGGCCCCACTGGCTACGTTGGCCACCATGTCCTTGGTTGAGGGCGCAGACCTGCACCTGTATTCCAAGGTTAAGTTTCTGCAACCTTTGTCCAAAGGCTATGATAGGCTATTAGAGCTAGCATGCACAAACCCAGTGGGCCAGCCTCAGGGTTATCATAAGATAGGTCCAGTCCTATATCATCAGGGTAGTTTGTGGGTTCCTGAGGGCACTACTTGGGATGAAATCATGGAAGCTAATCATACTTGTCCAACAGCTGGTCATCCAGGGAAAAACAAAACTGTGGAATTAATCTGCCACCAGTTTTCCTGGAAAGGCTTGACAGTGCAGGTAGCAGCTTTTGTTTGAGATTGTCTGGTATGTGTTTGATCCAAGGCCAGTTGGAATAAGACTAATGGTTTATTGGTTCCACTACAACCTGCTGCAGGACCCTGGACATCTGTGTTGGTGGATTTCATTGGTGAACTTCCCAACTCCAATGGGTTTAACACAATCATGGTGGTAGTCAATTGTTTTACAAAAATGACACACTTTGTTCCTTGCTCAACCACAATTACTTTGGTGGAAACTGCTAGGTTATATGTGAACAGAATCTTCTCCCTACATGGCATCCCAATGGAGATTGTAAGTGACTGTGGGCCTCAATTTATTGCTCAGTTCTGGGAAGCTTTTACTGGAATTCTTGGTATCAAATTGTGCCGTTCCACCGCTTTTCATCCCCAATATGACGGACAAACAGAGAGGGTAAACCAAAGTTTGGAGGTCTACCTACGTTGCTATACTAATGTGCGACAGGATGACTGGTGCAATAATCTACCCATGGCAGAGTTCACATATAATAACGCCCTGCACACGTCAACTCAAGTATCGCCATTCTATGCCAATGTGGGTTACAATCCTTCTTTCAACATGGGTCCTTGTTTGGTTAGCAACGTGGAAGCTGCAACTGATCAAGCCACTGCATTGAAGCAGGTCCATCAGGAGCTCCAGGTTACTCTCGCTGCCGCCGTGACAACTTACAAGGAATACACAGATTGCAAGCGCCAGGAAGGTCCAACTTACAGGCCAGGTGATCTAGTCATGGTTGATGCTTGCAATATGAAACTTAAGGTTCCTTGTCGCAAATTGGGTCCCAAGCAAGTTGGTCCCTTCAAGGTTGAACATCAAATTGGTCCCTCCACATATTGGTTAGATTTACCCCCAGCTTTCAAGATTTTCCATACCTTCCATGAATGTCTTCTTACTCCCTTTAAAGGAACTGAGACTCCCTCTTCCCAACCCATTCTTGTGGAAGGTGAACCCAAGTATGAGTTAAATTTTATTCTGGCTTCTTGCAAGAACTGCTGCTGTTTGGAATATTTGGTGTTGTGGAAGGGTTATCCTGATTATGAAAACTCTTGGGCTCCCCACTACAATTGTTCAAATTCCCCAGATCTGATCCATGAGTTCTACAAGCGTAATCCCACCGCCATTGGTCACCCTGAACTTACCTTAGACGCTATGAAACTCCCACCTGCCCATAAAAATATCTCCTTATTCCATCTCCCAGATTGTGGTATTGTGCCCAGGGCTAAAGCGGAGGGTAATGTCACGGTAGGTTCCATAATGCCGGGCATTGTTTGCCCAAGCAAGAAGGCTTTAAAAGCCGGGAAACCTGTATCAAAATTGACCAAGTTAACAAATTTAAACCAAACAGTCAATTGAAAATGGGTCACAGCTGCTCCAGTCTGCCAGCCAAAACCAGCTCCCCTTTCCAAGCTGATGTTGATAAATTGACGTAATTTAAGGGTCACCAAATAGGAGCTTGTTAATCAGCAGGGTTGTCAGAAACTGGTCATTCAAGGGTTCTTTGCAACCTGGACCAGATACTCACTTGACAATGTGGAAGGAATAGGAGGTCAAGACTCAGGTGGTATTGCTTAGTCAAATTTCTGATATATATTGAATAATTTTCTCTATTTCAACTCTAAGAGTTGAGTCCTCCCAAAATTTTACTCAATAAAAATCAATTATCCCAAGTTCTAATTTTAAATTTTAAAAATGCATCCTGTGATTAGGTTGCTGCAGTATATTCTGTACAATCTGATTCTGAACAGAATCATTTCAGGAAGATGGGGCCATGCATCTGGAACTTTGTTGTTGGTGCTGCAAAATGTCAATTTCATGCCAGCCAAGTTTGTAGCTCCTCCCCCATTCTTGAAACAGAAAATTGTGTCACCTCTCAATGCCCAGAATTTTACGTCAAAGATGCATTGATGCTTTCCCAAGTCATTTATCTTGGTTTACTTTGGTTGGGATTAATTGTTTTGCTTAATCCTGGTATTACAATTGGAAATTTTACCAAAAGATATTTAAAGCTGCGTTGGTGGTTAATCATCAATTCTATGTGAATTTGGGTGGTAATTCCCCATCACTTAGAAACAGCTTTATACTATCCTGCAATTTCTGTCACATTCTTGGTGCGCTTGGGGTGATAGCAGAAGCTGTAGAGCCTGTGGAGACATCTTGCTTGATGAGATTTTTGATCCTGGATAAAAAATTTGGCTTTGTAAATAAAATAAAGGTTAGATATAAAGAACATGATAAAGTAAAGAAAAGCAAAATATAAGCAATAAGTATACAAATAAAGCTTATTAGCATGAAAATACATGATATCTGGTGAACCATTGAAGATTTTAGGTTCAGCGTAACATCTTGGGGCTAAACCAGAGGTAACATGTGCTTAAAAGTAAGTAATAAAGAATGAAAAGAGATCAGGAGTGCTTGGGTTGTTGATAAAACACCACATCAGAAAAATAAGCTCTTTGGGTGGAAACCCTTTAAAGGGGGTGACCACCCAAACATTAGAAAAGGGTTGAGTTTGGCACTGTTGACCAGCCCCAAACCTGCAAACTCTCTCTGGCCAGTGAAGAAAAGGCTGAATTATTGCCACCAGCTTTCCCAGAGTTAACCAAAAAGTTTAAGGCGCTATGTGGTTCACTTACAAACCTTGCGTAAATCAACAACAGATTCAAAAGTTAAGCAAAAAGCAGGGCAGCTTTAAATACACAAAAAACCAGGCTAAAAAATTAAATGAGCAGAAAAGTTTTGATTGGTGATAGCATTATGCAGGGAGGAGCTGGGATTAGGTTATTCACCATACTGTGTGTGAAAACGTTGAGAAGCTCTCTGCACTAGTCACCCTGATAAGGTGTCAATTTGGTGGGTGTTGACTGGCACCCATAGTGCAACACCTATTAATTTAAGATTGGATATGGGCCTTTGATTTTTTAAACGCCAAACAAAATTATGTGGCAAGTAGGTTGTGTTGAACAGGGGGAGCCAGCTTTCTGGTCCAATTAATTGCACATGAAATCCACTGATAGATCAGGATCAATTTATGCAGCACTGATTGATATAGTGATCCAGAAATATCATAACATAAAACAAGGGGCAATCAATTAATGTAAATACTACTACATCCAGGATGATGGTACTTGGTAGCCTACTTTACAGCTGTGGCTAATAATAAATATATGATAGTGAACAACAAAAATTATAAAAGTGTTGGTGCTTTTTTATGGATAACCTGTTTTGGCTTAAAAAGGATGCCTTGGCCACTTTTACTTTTAGAGAGCCAGTCATCAGTGGCCTTAATCTTTAATAGTGAATCTAAATAAAAATTACTTATTAAATTGGTCTTTGACCTAGCTGAATCACTGAGCTGAGCCAGCTTCCAGTGCCTTTACCTCAAGTTTTGGGGTTCAACCCAGAGCCCCTAGTAAAAATAGCTTAAATCTCTCAAGCAAGGATCAAAGAGTGATCTACATATCTGTTGTGAGAGAGTGGATAAACCAACAAGGTTTGGCTCCCATCCTTGGGGTGTAAACTTCCAGAATGTCATCCAGATGGCAACCAGAACAACCACCCATATCAAGGTCCAGAAGGGCAAGGTAAGAGACAAGAAAAAAGAAGCTAAATCTACAAGAGTCACCCCTGGAAGGAGCTAGGGAGACACTTGAAGGGTACTCAAGGATTCAGGGGAGGACTTCATGGCTCTTCAGTCAGAAAAGAGGTTTTCCAAGGTACCAGCACCAAGGGCTCCATCAATCCCTTATCTGACACCTGAAGCTGATGTAGGACTTCATCCAGAACCAGGTTTCAGGCCAAGCCCTCACCAGGACAATGATCCCTTGACCTTGCTAGGAAGGCCGTCCAACACACAGATCAGTAGTTGAGGATCTTTCTCCAGCGCTGCAAAAGGTGGGAAAAACCTGTTCCAAGGTAAAGGTGCTGTAGACCATAGGGGCAGCAAGGCAGGAGCAACAGAAAAAGCTGAAAACTCCTCAGGGCGCCAACATTTTTGAGCTCTCCTCCAGATCTGGGTCAGGGAAGCCCTGGAAAAGGTTAGAAAAAAGGGAGCCAACAAGATGGGGACAGGGAGGGAGAGCTAGAGCTTTTAGAGCCTTGGTTATGAAGGAGACATCAGGAAGCAAGTTGGGCCTTTGGGAGAGCAGCAGCATGAGGGTGTAGGTCTCAACCATGAGATTTAAGGGGTTAGAGCAAGCGTGTATACACAAGTCTGATCCTCATTCCCAAAGAGAAAGTAAAAGGCAATCAAAAACAGGTAAGTTGAATGAAGATCCATCAATAAGCTCTCTAGGTCCCAGGGAGACACTGGCAAGGCCAACAGAACAGACTGGAGGGCAGGGGGTGGAGATGGTTGAAAATTTTAAATCAGGAAGGGCTAACTGAAGCCAGCAAAGTTTTTGAAGTGATCTTTAACCTGCTTTATCTGATAAGATTAAGCAGGCAGGGACCCAGAGGGCCTTCCCAGAATTTCAGTGGGAAGGTTCAGGCCAAAGTTATCAGGAATGGGGTAAATGGGTGGAGGTGGATCCAGCTGGGCAGGGGATAAGTTTTGTGGGCCAGAGCCAGGGGTGTTGGAAGTTTTTTCACCACCCTCCAGGGTTGCATTGGATTTGAAATCAACTTCTGGGTGGGAGAGCCTTTCATAATGGGAGGGAGCAGCAACTAGCAATGCAGCAAGTTATGGTTGGCTAGACCTCATAGCTTTGAGATAAGACCTGTACCAGGATAACAAATAATCCAAAGTGATTAGGGATTTTTTTATAGTGTGGGCAGGAGGGAGAGAGGGGCTTGGTTGAGTATGCCAACACAAATCTATTAAAGATTTTATAATACAAATATCCTAGCAAGTTTAAGGGCTTAGGGGCAATTTCTTAGTGCAGTGTGGGCACACAGAACAGTTGTGAGCTAAAGGGGAGTAACTTTATACCTGGTAGTCAACTACCAGAAAGTTTAATTCACCACAGTTATTGTATTAAATGGTACTTTTTATCATTGGTAGCTATATTCTCAACAGATGGTCAAAGTTGGGGCTTGTAATTGAGATGGAAGTACATCAAAGGGTTTTTAAGGGATATAACCAGGCCAGTGAAATTGTTCTGAAGTTTCATTAGATACCATGAAATTGACTTCCATGAAAAATTTGGAGTTCACCTGTAATATTTGTAATGGGTAGGTGATCTGGTATGATAGAAATGTGGCTTTAAATTTCCATTGTTGGGGAGAAATTTGAGCTGGTTAAGGGAGTAATAAGATTGGGTAGGATTGGGGTAAACTTTGATAGGTATGGGTAGCCTACATGCATTTCATTTGATACCAGCTTTAACTCAAAGCTATATAGTGGGGATATTGTTAGCGCTGACATTTAAAGATCATAGGTATTGAAGTTGGCTGCCCAGTGTTCTGGGAAAGGTATTGGGACTTGCCTTGGTTTTAATTGGTTGCAGTATATGCCAAGTTGGATTCATGATAAAAAAGTAGAAATTGAATTAGGGGTATTGACGTGTTTAGTTTATCGCAAGGTAAAGGTCCAATAAAGCTACAAAGTATCTGAACGATTCTTTTTTAGACAATAGACATTCCTTTTATCTTTTGATGCATCTGTTTAGATATCTAAAAAATGGTTTCATCACCCCATTTCCCAAAGCTTGGAAATGTAACCCAGATTCAGGAAATCTTGGATATAGCAGTTGTTTTCTTGGTAAACCGTTTATATTGTTTTAAAATGAAGGCAAATCCAAATTATATAAAAAATAAATAAACTCTAATTAAATTTAAAGTTTTAACTTCTTTTTAATTTATCTTTAGTTTAATATCGAAAAACTAAAGTTTTACTAGTCTTGAGCTTGCATTAACCCTATATTAACGTAATTCACAATATGTTTACAACAAAAATAACCATTTTGAAAATTTCTCAAACCTATCTCTTGTTTACAAAAGTGGAATTGTGGTGAATTGACCAATTTTAAGAGATATAAGCAGTCGTGGTAAAGGATGCAGAGTATCTGAAGTAAATCAAACCCCTTGAAAAGAAACCCATCCCCTTACTCAACCCACCAGGAGCAAACCTGAGCCTTGCTTATCCACCGGATGCAGATCTATTTTGGATTTACATCCATTAAATAATGAGACTGGTGGATCCTATCCTTTTTAGTCCAATGACAGATCACGCCTCCATTTGGACTTCAGAATAAAGCTGATCCTGCACCCATTTCGCTTTATAATAAAGATATAACTTTTATAATAAGCTGCTCATGGATGAAGATCCATCTACACGATACAAACGAACATTTAATAAACCAATAAAGCTAGCTATACACAATGTGCATTGAAATATATACTGATCAACTATCCATAATAATCCATTATATCATAAGCATGTAAATATATAACTTCATAATATATTTTCATTAGACTACAGCTGATTAAGCCTTGGAATCTATCACCACCAAGCTATCTAAATCATAGCCATTGCCATCATACGCAAGAACATTATATCGCATTCTATCAACAAAGCTTTATCGCTCGGTCTAAAGTTGCGAAGCGCTTCAAGGCGATAGATAGAGTATGCACCGACCCATGCCGTGACAGCTGGTGCAGGTTAGGGGAAGAGCCCTTTATCAACTGTAGCTACCGCCCTAGCATCTGCCAGGGAGGGGCGGTTACCAACAGATCCCAGCCTACTGGAGGTTACTGGAGCTCCTCAAGGCAAAGCTATCGATTAAGATTTACTAGCAGACCCAAACTTGATTGGATCCCAGAAGCAAAAAGCAAGCGACAGTCACAGCTCCAGCATTGATTTCAGGGATGGGGTGAGGGATGGGTGATGTAGCAACCTGGCCCATGTGATTCTTACTTGATCCCATCCCCAATGGTGGAAAGCCTAGCAAGCTTGGAATGCTTAGATCTAACCAGGGGAACCATCCCAACCCGGATCAAGGTCAATAGCTTGGGTGCACATATAACCAATGCTACACCACACTTGCACACATTGTTTAACCAAGGATGTCTCCAGGGTGGGTTTGATGGCAGCATCTTCATAAATTTTCAACAAGTTGGAGGTTGCAGCTACCAAAAGAGATTTCAGCCAACTTTTGATAAGATATCCCAACATGGTTGCAATCAGGGTTTCCAAGCTCTTGGTGAAGATTGGAGTCAAGGCCCAAGGCCATTCCCATAGCTTTACCCATATCATCTTGAAAAGGGGAGGGGTACCCACCAGTTGGGGGACTTGTAACTGAACCCACAACAGGTTCAAGCCACCCATACAGTACATCTAAACCAAGGACCCCTAGGCCTAACCCACCCATCCCAAGCAGCTGGGAAGTGAACCCTTGGCTTCACACCTTGCAGATCATTCTATCAAGCATCCTCAGCACCACTCATCACCTTCCATATATATATCACACCATCAATTGGAAGATAAGCTACCCTCAAATCAAACCTCACCCTTGATAACCCTTTATCAAAGATGAGCTCTGAATGCTTCCAAGGACCAACCTATGAACACCAGCCGACTACACATACCGCTTGGCAAAATGCTTGCCACCTACTCTGCACCACCCTGGAGCGGTATAACCCAAGCATCAATCCCTACATCTCCAAGGGTTATAGAAGCAACCCACACCAGGGATCCAGGGGAAAGTTCTCAGAATACCCGGATCCAGGGTGCCTTACAGAAGGTTAACCAGTGACAATCCACATGCCAGCAGCTTTGCAGGCCAAGCTAATGTCAGACAAGAAGAGGGTGCTGGCCTAGGAGAGTAAACATTGATTGGTTCCTTGATATGTCCAGCTCCTGTGAATGGGGAGCAGCTGTCTGGGTATAGGAACATGACTGGGGTGCCCCCTGACTGGTGCTATATGATGATAGGGAAGCTGTGGCTAGCTAGAGATGCACCAGCAAAGATTGTACTGCATCCTGGTCCCAACTGCCATGGAATGCAGCTGGATAGCTTGACCTTGGTTGGGGGTAAGGTTTCTCCTCCCATGCCTTCCCAGTAGCTTTGAGGAGGTCTTGAAGTTGCTAGGCAAGCATAGTAATGCCAAGGACCATCATTGAGGTGGTTGCCTAGGGAAGCAGCTGCAGAACTTGAGGGTTTGGCAGTTTCTGGAAAGTGAGGTTGGTTACTTTTCACCAGAAATCTCAAACCAACTCCTTGGGTGAGTGAAAACCGTGGTGAGACATGGGATGTGTCTGCTGCTGATGAGCTAAAGTGTAGGTCACTGGCAGGGTTCAAGTCTAGATTAATTTGCTTGTAAGAGACTTGTTGCCTGAGTCTGAGGTGTTGGCTGATAAAGACTACCATGGAAGAGAAGCTCAGATTAAAGCATCTGTAAAGGCTTCAGAAGGAGCTTAATAGGTATGCCTAACCCTATAACAAGAGAAGAAGCTGGAACCAAGCAGAGCGGCCTGGAAAAACATTCTAATGCTGTGCCAAATTGATCTGCTAAGGTAGCAGAAGGCAGGATGTTTTGCCTTGGTTCCATCTCAGTAGTGAAATCAGGGAGAGATGTTAGAAAAATTGAAGGTAAGTGGGTTTATTGCTAAGTTTCTAGGCCAGGTAAAGATGCTTTGCTATGAGATCAGGATACAGAGCCGGTTTGGTGGGACTTTCCCTTGGGCTTTTCTATAAGACTGAATGTACAAACAAGACGTTTTAAGAGGATCAAGAAGGAAAATAAAAACATTATCCTACTTTTTAAACCAATAAAGGTTGAATGCAGGGAAGACTGGTGCAGGAACTGTGAACCAGTTGCCGCTTTGGTGCCCAAAGGGTGGGCACTTTGAGCAGGTTGAGCAATTAAGACAGATTCCCTAGTTGGATTGCAGCCAAACATCAGAAACGTTCCAGCTCTGCGCTCTCCAATCATTGGTTGATTTGTGGCATGATCAGATGAATATGATTGGTTGGAAGCCAAATAGTTAAAGTATAAGCAAGAAAACAGCAAAGTAATACTTTAAGCTCATGAGAAAGTAAGTGTATGCTTAATTTATCATGGGCAAGAGCCAGCACTGATGGTTTAAGCTTTTGAAGAAAGCCATTTTGAAGGCAGAACTGTTTTTAAAAGAAAACTACAAGAAAGAGGCTAGCTGGAAAGGTAAAGGGTCTTTTGGAAGTCTTTTTGATTGTGGCCTGGATTGTTGTTGAGAGCTGGATCTGCATCTTGATGGTTACACATCTGGTTGGTTTTTAGTAACCAGATGTCTTCTAAAGCATTAAGAAGTCCTTTCTTAAGGAGTAGCTGTTCAAAAAGGCTCTAAAACAGTGACAAATTAGATGGTTTCTAAGGGATTTTCCTTCTGTTAATAAAGAATATCTTGACCCCTATTCTCCCTTTTTTTGACAGAGAACTTCCTCAGTGATAATGGCTTTGAAGATTATCACGAGGATCAGAAGAGGCAGAGCTTTAGTCTGTTCACTCATAGAAAACTCTTGGTCAAGGAATGAGTAAAGTGGTGCAAATAACCTTGAGATATGGGATATTGTTGTACTGAAGATTATCATGCAAACATCTCCCTAGATGATAGAGATTCTTTTTCTAGCCCATGCATTGCTTTGAAATATGCTTCCATCTATTTATCAGCTGCCAATTATTATTGGGGGACATGGTGAGTCCTTTTCAGAGTGTTTAGATAATTCATTTTTGTCCTTTCTCTAGAACAAGTATCCCTGAGGATGACAACCCCAACCCGGCTGGTCCCTGGCTTTGACCCAGGACACATCTTGGTTCCTCCCAGGAGCAGGAGCATCACACCACCCCTCAGCTGATTCAGGGCAAGGTTACCTGAAGCCAAGCCAGATGGTTTAGGGATACAACCCTCTCAAGCATACATCCAGGTGGGGAGAGGCAACAGTGACCATGTTGAAAGTGGCCATGTTGACACTTTAGTAAAGTACAAATTGGCTTTTGATAATGCCATCTTCTGGATGTCAACACTTTTTAAATTAGCATAACACTTTATCCTGATCATTTTTAAATAAAAGATAATTAAAAATAAAATATTATACTAAAATGACCCCTGAGAGTTCAAAAATACAATAAGAAATATAATTGATGTTGCAAAATCTTCAATCACTCCCTCTTGGTGAATTAATTCCCTAACTAATCACTAAGTTGGAAAGCACTACAATTATTTGGCCATCTATTACAGGGATCAAACATTTCAAATTCTAAGCATAACACAACTTGGACAAGCCTTGTGACTTAAGAGAAACAATCACTTGGATAAGCCTCATGACTACCATGACATAAATGGACAGTATGTGGCTTCTCATGATACTATATATTATCTTATATTCATATCCAATAAAGGGTTTTATCTTCTTAACTTTCCCCTTTATCTTTTTTATTATACTTTCCCAGTGGTAGCATAGGTAGGTTATCCACACCTACCCAAATTAAAGGGGAAAATCCCCCCAAGAAAAGAATCCAGCAGATGGCACTTCCCACAGGTTGGAGATATTACAAAGAAGTACAGGATGTCTCTGCAGGTTTTGTTGTCTTCAACAACTTCCTTGTACCCGTAGAACAATACAACACTCTCAAATCCCGCAGATTGTTACCCACAACCCCGATCACAACAGCACCACAGCAGCCTGAAATACCCAACATTGTATTCCAGCACCTACGTACAGCTGAAATTGGCACCTTTGCGGGGCTACGTTGGGAAAACACCTCTCTTTGGATCAACAGTACCAAAAGCAAGTTTGAACAAGTAGAATACCCCCACAGACTCTGGGCCAGTGAGATCTCTCTCTGTGTAACAGGAACCACATCATGTTTTGTAAGCGGATGGATAGCTCAACACCCAACAAGAAGGAAAACTGGGAGCTATTCAAGAGCACATTCCTCAAAAAGTTATCCATGAAGGATTCCTATGTATTAATAATGACAGAACTTCAAACCTTCAAGATGACAGGAACAATCAAGGAGTATATTGCAGCATATAAAGACCTACATGACCAAGCACCTAACACTATCAACTTTGATGAACCTGGACCATACCTGGTCTTCTACAATGGCCTCCCTACACACATTAGACGTCAGTTTGACATGACTTGCTGCAAGAACCTTGAGGACATATTCCTAGAGAAAAAGCATGTGGCACAGAAATCTGACAACCTACATGCAACCAACAAACACAATGAGAGCCCCACAGCCAAGAAGTACACTAATCCCAATAAGCAGAACAACTGAGCTAACAACACTCATCCTCAAAACGGGAATTGTACACCCCAAGCCAACCAGGCAAGCACCAGAGATATCAACAAAGAGGAAAAAGCTCAGGGGAGTTCTTAGGCAAGCCAACCTCCCCCAACTCATAAGACTTATACAGAGACCAGGACGTGGACTCAATTACCATGATCCAAGTACCCTCCAGCAATCCTCTACTGTTTGCTGCCCAAACCAGAAATAAACTCCTTACCTATCCTTTACATTTTTGCAGATACCAGGACATGGCACTATTCAATACTGGAGCAGATCAATCCCTTGTTAACAAAAAATTTGCCAACCTTGTGAAATTATCAACAGTTTGGAGCAGTGTCAGGAAAGTCATCATGGCGGATAACAGAAGTACGCCAGTCACTAGAGAAACAAAACCATTCCACGCCCAAATTAGAGACGTGCAAATAACTTTTAGCAGTTCTATCATACCAATTCCTAAATATGATGTCATACTTGGCCTGGATTGGATGAGAAAGACCAAACCTCACATTGACTAGGATAGCTCAACCCTCACCATACAATAAGGCAAAGTAAACTACCATATCTACCCAACCCACCTTGATACACTTATGAGAGACCATGTGTTTGTGAAAATTATGGAAACAGAAGAGGAGACAGACCCCAGCAAGATCAATTGGGATACCTGTAGATACAAAATCATTCACTTTAAGAATACAGAATCTAGACATGAACAGGACTACATCTGTGATCAGCTAGTCAAAGAATTCCCCTCTGTTTTCCAGGAATCACTACCCGGGTTACTACCCAATCACAGCATACAACATGAGATTGACCTTAAAGGAAGTGTACCCAAGGCATGCTCTATTTATTGCTTAACACCCCAAAAAGACAACGCCCTAAAGGCCTATCTTGACAAGGCTCAGGACAAAGGCCTCATTAGACCCTCAAAATCACCCTTTGGCGCCGCTGTCTTCTTTGTGGCAAAGAAAGATGGAGGACTCCGCCTAGTCACAGACTAATGAGCACTCAATGAGGTCACAATCAAGAACAGGTACCCCCTGCCCCTGATTGGCGACCTTTTTGACGCCCTGGGGGGTCCCAAATCTTCACAAAAATTGATCTGACAGCAGGATACCACCAAATTTGCGTGAAACCTGAAGACATCCCAAAGACGGCATTCAGAACCAAATACAGATCCTTTGAATGTGTTGTTCTTAACTTCAGCATGACAAATTCCCCCAGTACCTTTGTGACCTTCATGAACAAAGTTTTCAAGGAACACATAGGGAAACAAGCAATTCTCTATCTGGATGACATAATCATCTACAGCCCAAACTTAAAACAACACTGGGAAGACGTCCACCTAGTCTCTGCACCATCAAAGAAAATTAACTCATTGCCAAATCATCAAAGTGTGACTTCTTCTTGTCTTAACTCCCCTTCCTTGGCCACATTTTCAGCAAGGACGGGATCAAACCAGACCCAGAAAAAATACGCGCCATAACTGAAATGCCAGCCCCCAGAAACAAGAATGAACTCCACACCTTCCTAGGCATGGTAGCCTACATCAGAATGTTCATCCCTGACTGGGGTGCTCTGACGGCTCCCCTATCAGCCATTACAGGAAAAACAAATAAGTTTTTATGGACTCTGTTACAAGATCAACATTTCCGCCAGTTAAAAGAAAAAATGGTTACTGCCCCCATCCTCCAATATCCAAATTGTGAAGGGATATACAAACTAGAAACCAACGCCTCTGACTGCGCCATAGGAGAAGTACTCTGCATCCAAAAAGCAGATAAAGACTTCCTCCCTGTGGCGTATAAGTCAAGAAAGTTATCTGATGGTGAACAAAGGTTCCCCATTCACAACAAGGAATTGGTGGCCATTGTACACTGCCTCCTAAAGTGGCAATGCTATCTGTAAGAGGCTCAGACATTTAAAGTGCTTAACAACCACAATTCTTTGATATTCTTCAAAACACAACAACACCTGTCAAGAAGACAAGCCAAATGGATGAGTCTCATATAGAGATACTCCATGAAAATTGAATACAAGCCAGGCAAGGAGATGCCTACTGCAGACGCCCTGTCAAGTCTATACAATAAACACATCCTCTGCACTGATGGCAACCCCAAATGGCCCATGTTAATCATGGGGAATCTCCAGGAAGGGTTCCCACCTGGCACACCAATGGACATTCAAGAGAAAGTCCTCAAGAACAAACACTTGTTCAAAAATGTATATGGTACTCTTCACCAAATACTTTCAAATGGTGACACTGTACCCTACGTCTCATCAACACAAAAGATTGACACAATCCTCCAATATCACAGATACCTGGGGCACACCTGCAGCAGAAATTTGCACAAATATCTTAAGACACGCTAATGGTGGCCCAACATGCTAGAGAATATCAGAGAGGTACTGGAGCATTGCAAAGTCTGTGAGAAGTACGCCCAAACTAAAGCACCACCCAAGTCAGTAGTACCAGTGTCAATCACAAAACCCTTAAAGGTGTGGTCACTGAACATTGTGGGACCAATGCCTGGCAATAACAAAGTCAAAATATACATCATAACAGCTATCAACTATGCAACTAGATGGCCTGTGGCACAAGCCACAAAAGAACATAAAGGCAATGATGTGAGACAATTTATTAGAAAGGAAATCATAGGCAAATTCGGAAAACCTGACCTCCTGATCACAGAGGGAGGCACCAAACTCAAAGCTGTCAACACCAATATCTACCTCGCCAAGAACAGAATAAGACACGTCACTGCCAGCCCATACCACCCACAAGCAAATGGACAAGTGAATGACTAAACGGCGCACTTATGGAAGCCCTCAGTAAGTTATCTGCTAACAATCCAAAGGCTTGGATTGACATGTTACCAACAGCACTCACAGTGTGTAGAACATAAGTCAACTGTAATACAGGCAAAAGCCTGTATGAACTTGTCTATGGGCAAAAGCCTGCCCTTGTTAGTACTACTGCAGGACCATGTTTATCTCTACCCAAGAAGGTACCAGACAACAGCAATCCAAACGTGCAGCGTGCTAGAAGGGACCAAGTAGATATAGAAAAGAAAAGAGCCAAGAGAGAGGCAATCCCATTACAACAGGAAAGATTCCAAGTAGGGGACAAGATTTGGGTTGTTGACCACAATCAACACAAATTGGATCCAAGGTTATGAGGACCAGGTATTGTCATGGAAGTTAAGCCCAATAATACCTACATAATCAAGGGTATTAGTGCTCAAACAGAACCGAAGCAAATGTACCATGACCGCCTCTGCCTATGCAAATCAAGAACAGCTCAGCGTAACTCCCAGCTCCCTGCACCCAACGCCAAACTGGATCAATACCAAGCATGTATTACTGACACTCTCAAGAAAGTTCCTAAGGTTCTACCTTTCAGAACCCCAGGGGGAGATGTTGCAACATCTTCAATCACTCTCTCTTGGGAAATTAATTCCCCAAGCAACTTGTCAAATGATTCCTCAACTGATCACTAAGTTGGTGGCACTAATATCATTCAGCCATCTATCACGGGAATCAAACATTACAGATCCTAAGCGGAATACAACTTGGACAAGCCTTGTGACTTAAGAGAAACATTACTTGGATAAGCCCCATGACTTCCATGATGTACATGGACAGTATATGGCTTTCCATGATACTATATATCATCCTATATTCATGTCCAATAAAGTATCATTCTCTTCTTAATTTTCCCCTTTATCTTGTTTATTATACTTCCCAGAAGTATATACACAACACAGTTATTCTTGCAGCCACTTATGAAATGTCAGCTCCACCAGAAAAGATCCTCTTGTTCAATTGTATCACAGTGTTGCTGTATTCAAGTCATCACAAGTTATATAATCAGGAAGACATGTCACTATATGCCTTAGCCATAGAAATAACCACTTTAATTCAAAAACAAGGCCTAGAGTTCTGCCAATCAAACATCCAATAATTTTCATCTTATTTTATTCAAATATATATATTTATATTCTATATTTAAATATTATATATTTTTGGTTGTTTTAACTTAAATTCTATACAGTAGTTTTCAAACCTGTTGAGATAAACATGTATTATTCAGTTTAGAACTCATGAACTCAGTCTAAAAACAAAATCAAAGTGGATCTGAATCTATTGTAATTCAATATAAATTCCATAATTTTTGATTTCATTTTTAGGTTGAGTTCATGTGTTCTAAACTGAATAATATACGTTTATCTCAACAGGTTTGAAAACTACTGTATATATATTTTTTAAATTTTTTTAAAATTTTCAGTTGATCAATTTTCCTTTACTTTGTTTTTTATTATACCTTATGGTATATTATGCAGAACTATAAAAAGTATGTTGATAAATTTACTATTGAGAATAAAACTAAAAATAAAATATAAAAAATAAAGCCACATTTTTATTTGATTTTCTGTTTAGAAAGACATGCAGCAATAAACAAATCATAATGGGCATAAAATTTAGCCACAGTCTCTGCTGGAAGGGTATTTACCCCAACCTGCAGAAAATCAAAAAAATACCTTGGGCCCAGATGGTGTCCCCCGCTTCACAAATCTCTTAAGCCACCCAAAGACTTCCTTAATTGGGTTCAGGAATGGGGGATAGGTGGGGAAAATAATAGGTGCATAGGCCCAGTAGTCAATTGCTGCTAGCCAATTTCTATGCCTGTATCAATCATTTGGAATTCCTCAAGAATATCAGCTACTTTTTGGGGCCCAAAATTACCCAACACAATAACTTTGGTAAACACCAAGCTAGTAAGCCTGAGGTGCTCCTAAACCAATTAGAGAGATTAAATATAGGTCATATTATTGTGAAAACCATTGATCATCTGGTAAAGTTCAATACCAAGGGTATCAAAAAGGGCTACCATTGAGTAGGCCACATCACAAACAGACACACTACAGAATATATCATTATTGGCATCTTTGGTACATATCTGTAAGCATTGTACATGGAAGACACAAAGGACAATTAATCAATATAGTAAATTTTTACTGTGCCCTTGTCTTTTAGCGTGGTGTAAGTCTTGGCATATTTATGGGGGTCTCAATGAACATTGGGCTCTTCCAGTTGCACAGATATATCCTTAGTTTTCTCCAAGAGAATCTCAATCCTCTGAGTACAATAGTAAAATGGAATCAAGGACTCAGACCCAAAAACATGTTTGATTATGGCCTTTATATTTTCCAGTTCAAGATGGAAAATTTCATTGATACTCTGCTTTATAACCCAGATGTGCTCCTTTTTCAGGATATTCAAATTGCTGTTGTATTTTTCTGCAAGGAGAACTTTGCTGTTTTTTGGTACGTACTATACAGCATATGTACTGATTTTTCAATACACCAACAGTTGCTGTGGCCTTCTTGTAGTCCAAATTTTCCTTGATAAGTTTGATGAGGGTTTCACAGATGGAGTTTGGGATCACCTCATGTTTGGGTTTTTTGGCTGTAGGCAACATCTCATTGGGTTCTGCTAATACACAGGGCATGGGCACCTGACTTTAAAACACAGTAACCTTTTTGAGCACCTTCTGCCCATTTGAAGTTTGATAATACTGTGACTCTTTGAAATTGTTTGAACTTCACCATCAATCACATAAGGCTCATATATGGTATCCATAATAGGCTTTATACTCTCTATAAGACTGGCAGGAATACCACCTTGGTAGTATACAGGGCTGTATAAAAAGGTCACCCTTTCAGTGGTGATGTTGTTTACCGTTCAAGTGATGATGATCTTGGTGTGTTTCCTAGACAGCTTTAGTACTCTTAGGCTAATACTAGCTGCTCTTCCAGTCTGGTTGCCCTGGGTTTGTTCTTGTGTTTGTGTGGTTTGGGTTTCACCACATAGCTCAGAACTACTCTCATTGTCCACCTTTTAGACTACAGAAACTCTGTTCTTTGACCTACAAGGACTGTCACATCCATGGCATACTTCTTTGGTTCCTTGGCTCTGTTGTTGCTATGTGTCCATTATAACAAAATAGAATTCAGAACAGCATAAAATTAAGTTGCTTAATTAATTAACTTTTTGATGTAACTTTTATCTGTCAATATATAGCAGCATAGAAGCTTGTAGTCACCCCTGTTTATTTCAAATCAGGCTTTCCAATTTCTATATTATTTTTTTCTGGCTATAAATTAGAGTTTTTAGCAGCATGTATCAATATATTTGATTTATTTGATAGCTTCAACCAAAAAACATGCCCTCATAATATTATATTTCCATCTCAAGTTCTTATATCTTAGCTGGGATGAACTAGTTGCATTATTATAGATTCACTGATCTTTTTTTGATGTTGATATTTTTGGTGTCTGTTTCTGTTGCTATTAGGGTTTGCTGCTGAATCAAGCTTTATTTTTTGGGGATGAGTTTTATGTGATCTTAAAAAGCATAGTGAACAAAGTAGCTAAGTGCCATGGCTGAACCCCATGTGTTCTAGTGCTTGAAAAACTTGTTGTTGAATCATCACTCATCAGTTCCCAGTTTGCTTAGGCTGTATGTGACTGGGCATTTTTGCCAACCAGCCCACATTATCTGTGGGATCAGCTCCCATTTCCATCTAAAGATTTTGAGGTTCTTCATGCGGCTGGACAGCTTAGTTCTTAACTGAACCATCCTTGTTTATCTCAATAGGCTTTAAACCTATTTCAGAATAGCAGGGTTACCCCTATCAAAGCTCTGCCCAGGGAACCCTGTGCCATTCAGACCAGCTTTCCCACCACTCAAAGCCATATGTGGAAGTCATCTCAAATCACCAAAGCAAGTTCATGAGATGATATCAATCTCATCCCAGCAGAAGCTTAATTTGGCCCTTTGCTCCCTCCCAAGATCAAGCCACCCCCATGTGCCTTTCAGCTGATTGATTGTCCCAGTCTTGTTCCCTTTAATCATCCAAAAATGCTATATAATCTCAATCATTCCAAACTAGATCTTATCTAGCCTCCAATGTTCTCCCCTTGAAACTTTGGTAATACAGCACAGCTCCAACAAGGGTGGTAGTATATGGAATATGGGAGATGTGTACTGCGGCATCAGTACCTGAAAAGGGGTCTTCCTTTCAGTTTGCAGGGCAGCCAGGGTATCCAGCCGGGGTAACCCTATTTCTCTGGCCCTAGATCTCCAGGCCTGGGATGTCAGAGCAGGTAGGCACAGAGATATAGCAAGCGGGGGTAATGACCTTGTTAACCTTGGAGCTGCCATCTTTCTTGGGACAGGGGTTATTGTTTTGTTATAGCTAAGAAGCTTTTTACCATTCTTATCTATATTATCATATATGTTTGGGAACTGGAGCTGCTGCCATTGTTGGGTTTACTCTTATCTTTGCTGCTGTGATCAACCATTTGTGGGGTGTGTTCCATGAGGGCGGTAAGGCATCCCATCCCTTTCACAAAGGAGAATACTCAGAAATATTTATTTATCATTGCTGAGCCCAGGGGAGCCAATGTGAAAATTTCATTTTTAAACGCAAGAGCAGATTCAATAATCAATAATCTATCAGATATCAAAAACAGAGTTAAACACGGTTGAAATTGATAAGCAAGCATATAATCAAAATACAGAACAAAAGCAAAAATGAATGCAGAAATTTAAATGATAGTATAAATCCTATTACAAAACAAGCTAACCAGATCTCAATCAACTACACCAGCAACGTTAAAAGCAATACATCAGCAATTAATGGCTCTGAAAGAGCAAGTGCATTAAATCAAGCCAATCAGCAGGAAGTTAAATGCTGTAATCAATCCCAGGACTGGCCAGGGGTTCCCAACACTCAACCAGATAAAGAAAATCAACTAAGTCAAGGAAAACTCTACATCATACCAAAAAAAACCATTTCAGCCCACAGCAAGGAATTTAACTGCAGCCTCCCTGTAAAGCTAACCCTTACTTCTTCCTGCATTGTGGGCTGCATCTTGCTGCATTCCTATAAAGCAATACTTTGCCACCAAATCTTGCAGGAACCATTGGTAACTGCTATGTCCCTCCCCCACCTTCACTTCAGTATTTAATCTGAAACCCCCTCCTGAGCAAACTGCACCAGAAATATTATTCCTTTCAAGCATCCTCAATGAACCCTATACTTTCACATGCTAGCTGATTAGTAGATTCTTGAGTCCATCCCCACACCAACATGGAACCCCTCCTCCTTGTGTGGGACTTTTTTGTGTTAATAGGGTATAACCTGGAAAATGCGAGCTTTGAAACTCCAGAACCAACTCCAGCTGACAGATCTGAGAATTTCATCTGGTATCTATTTGATCCATGCTGCTGCCATGCCCCTTATGTCAAAACTGCCTGCTTTTCTCCTATTGTTCATCCAAAGGCACATTGGTTGGTCTTGGGATACACCAGGGTATATTGGTTGTTAAACCACTTCCCTCCCTTCTGGGAAAATTTAGATGATTAGGCCACTTGCTTCATATGTCAATGATTGGAATTCCAGTAGGATCTACTTCAGTCAAGTTTAATTTGGGAGCGCCTCTCCATTCTATTGGGAAGAAGCTACCAAATGAGTGGATCCCTGACTAGGACACACTTTTTTGTATGTTTGGCTGCAGCAAAGAGTGCTGGCATGGAGGTGTTTGCCTTGGGGTGGATGAGTGCACCAATGATGGGTCTCATGTGATTGATGCAGGACCTATGGGGGTGGAAAGTGTTGTCTTGAACAGAAAATTGGGGTTATCTATTGGATATCTTTGAAAGTTTTGGTCCAAGAGGCAGTGGTTGGCTTCTGAGGGAGGTTGGCAAGCTGGATTGCAAGAGTCTGTAGATATTCACGGATGATGATTTTATTGAAAATACCTGCTCTAAAACTCTCCCATTTATCAAGCTGGGCACTGGTTTGAGAGCTCTCCCAAGTGGAAAATTGGTTGGCACCTGCTTCAGTGAAGTGCTTGCTAGCCTGCTACTCCCAAAGTTTGTGGAGGATGTGGCTAGGGAAAAGGTTAGCTGCTGCGTGGTTGAGCCATTTGATAACATCTTCTTTATTCATGGCAAAGAATTTATCTGGGCTTATGTACTTGCCAGGTGAAAGTTCATCTGAGGGGGTGCAGAAGTAGAGTTTAGGGTAAACTTGTGTTGGATGATTTTATCACAAGCCTTGGGCATGGCATATCCTTTGAATACAGTGTGACCAGAAAATATGATGTCATCAATGTTACATGGTATTCACTTGGGTATCTATAGATATGGCTTGGTTGAGGGACTGTGCAACGGTGAGGGATCCAGTTTCAATTGGCACTTTATTCAGGTGTGATCAGAACAAGATGCTGCCAGTGACAATCTATGATGTTTAAGCAAGAAATAAATGAGAGCACTTTTATTGGGGCAGTATTTGGCTTTTAATCTAAAATAACTGTGGCTTGGAGTATTTATGCTGCTGAGATCAATTATGTGTGGTAGGCTCTACTTAGAGAGTGTTAGAAATATAAATAGTATACAAAAGGTAAATTAGAAGGTTTATATCTGCTTCCTTGCTAGCGGTACAGTTTGGAGCAATGTATTTATTAGATGAACAGAGCTGATGTCTATTGTGAGACTGATTAAGAATTTATTGATAAATATTGCTGCTTGGGGAGTTTAATGGATGTTTATAAGCCATGAGTATGGATTAGAAAGAGTGGTTATTTATTGAATCATAGTTTGTTGTTGATGAGAAGGTTGGGAGAGTTGGGGCCGATATCGGTCAGGAGATCCTTGGAGGCGTGATCGATGATCTTTTTGACGATGGCTTCGGGGGATTCGAAGCTCTCTGAGAGAAAGTACGCGGCAAGTCCAGCGACGTGGGGGGTGGCCATGGATGTTCCGGAGATGGATTTGGTCTTGCCGTTGTTCCAGGTGGAGAGGATATCAACGCCAGGAGCAAACACATCAACACACTTTCCGTAGTTGGAGAAATCTGCCCGCATGTCCCATGCATCTGAGGCACCAACAGTGATGGCGCTGGGAGATGAGGAAGGGGAGCCCATGCATGCATCTTCATCTTCGTTCCCAGCAGCAACTACGACAATCACGCCACTGGCAACTGCTGCTTCGACTGCATCGTTGATGGGGTCTTCTTTCTCGCCCCCCAGGGACATGCTGATCACACTTCCGTTTGACCCCTTGGCATCGCCAACCGCCCAGTCAATCCCTCCAATTACTTCGGACGTTGCGCCATAGCCCGTGGCATCAAGGACGCGGACTGCAACCAGGCTAGCTTTCTTGGCAACCCCGTACGATCTCGAGCCGACAGTGCCAGCACAGTGAGTTCCATGGCCATGCTCATCCTTGTCGTTGGTACCAGCAAATCTGGCACCAAAGCGGGCACGGCCTTCAAACTCGGGGTGCTCAACCATGATTCCGGTATCCAACACATACACAGTAGTGCCAGCGCCATCCAAGGTGTAGTTGTACTTGAAATCTTTGAAGGGCCCCGAAAGACCTTCAAATTGAGAAATGCGGTTCAACCCCCAAGTAGCGTTCTGTTGAACAGCGTTGATGGAAAATAACTTGTCTTTGCGGATGTACTCCACATCGTGCATCCTTTCCACTTGATTCAGCACTTGGCGGCTGAACCTTGCATTGTACATGTTGCCAATGGACTTGTACACCTGGCGGATCTCGTTGCGGTTGGACCTCTCATTGAACAGCGACTTGACTTTGGATAGATGGGCTTGAATAGGAACCCGAGTCTGCCCCTTGAGTTTGATGATGTAACTATCCTCAAGGCTACGGCTGGCAACGACGGCTAGAACAATACTGAAGAAGTGCATTTTGAAATCTTTGCATTGTCAGATTGCTTTTTAAACTCAGCTGTTTGGTCACGCCTTCCAATATTGATTCACCCGCCATCTAAACAGGACAATTTAACACCATTCTCTGTGCAAGAGTACGGCCCCTTGCTTAAAAGAGTGGTGCCAACCATAAATGTCCATTGCTCCAGCTCAGATAGGAAGTAAGCACTCAACTTAACCCAATTAGGAACTTAATTGCAAGTAAACTTCTCCCAATCGTAAACTTTTTTCCAGCATGGCAACTTAAACCCTCTCGATTGCGCCATCGGATAAGTTCATCAAACCATTGCTTTATTAATAAAGAATTAGGTAAACATTCATTATACGCCATATAAGGACACATACCCAGTCTCCTGGTTTTATCCCAAGTCGAATTTCTCGCTCGAGCAATCCACATGATTTTTGCAAATACCCTAGATAACATCCCATATTTCCATTTAAATTCCAAAATAAAGCCATTGACCCAACCCCTATAAATATTCCGCAATAAACTTGCGCTTGATCCCGTGAGATGATAGGAGTTGGGATTCCGGCCCAATCTGCCCAAATTATACTCAATCCCTTCCGACATCCAATGCGCCATGCTGGAGGGAACCGGATTTCCCGATAACTTTCCTGGATCCGGCCGGCTTTCCGCCAATCTGATGAAAAATAGGCAAGAGAAATCTATCACAGAGCCTACCCTTGCTTCCTCAAAGCAACCTCCCTTTCCCAAGCTCAGAATCTCATATACATTACCATAAAGTTCCTTTCGGTGGTAACTATATATTAAACCATACAACCCCAATCTGTAGCCTACTGATGGGCATATTGATGGGAAACGCCATATCAAACCTGGCATCACAAATCCCACCATCCCAAATAGCAACCCACCAGTTATTTGCTTTTGAGGCTCAAAAAACGTATAAATAATATAAAACTAGGTGGCTGCCCCGTCCAAAGACAGATACAAAGTTGAATTCAATGAGCTAATTCAATATAGTTTATTGTGTTTTTAGTTAGGGTTTACTTATCATACGTTTAATTAAATTTATATCTAAAATGCTTTCTTAAAAGATAATCTTAATTATATATATTTTTAAAATTAGCATTGTATGTTCAGAGTGTAGACAAAAATGAAAATAAATCTAAAAAGTGGAGCATTACAATCAAGTAAAAGTAAAGCCAAAACAATGATTTTTAAATTTCCATCTTTATTTTTCTAATCCCTTCGAAAAGTAGAGCTGATCTGCAGCGTTGAAATAAGCTATTGGGGATTAGGATTGGCTTAGTTTTCACATAGATACACTGATTTTAGTTTTTTAGTATTTATTAAAAGTAAATTTAGATAACTTCAAATCAAGTCCAGGACTTTGATTACTATGTTGGCCCAATTACAGCCTTTTTGATAGAAACATAAGCTAGTTCCACAGAAAATGTGCAATTTTTGGAAAAAATATTCAGACACACAATGTATTATGTAAACTGGGAGCAAGCGAATGATGATCCATCAACAAGTATTTGAATCACTAGAACAAATCGATTTCAGTCACAAAATGAAGCTACTGTATTTCCTATGGGGTTTGAGAACAAAAAAACTCGGTCACTAACCCGGAAAACTTGATCCAACAACAAACCACCATATCAACTGAACCAGACAACAAAGGCATCAGATATTAAAACAAATAAATAAATCTATAGCATCGCTACCAGCTCACCCCAACTAAGATATAAAATCTAGAGATGGAAATGCAATATTAAAAGTGCCTGTTTTTTGGTTAAAACTATCAAATATATTGATACATGCCTCTAAAAGCTCTCATTTACAAGTCAAAGATAGAAATAGAAAATTTAAAGCCCGACTTGAAATAAACAGTAGCAGCTACAAGCCTTTATGCTACTAAATTTAGACAAATAAAAATTACCAGAATAACTATGTAGATAAACTGATTCAAATTAATTTCATTTTTACACCAAAATGGACGCATTGCAACAGCAGAGCCAAGGAGCTAAAGGTGTACACCCCAGACATGGATACCCTTGTGGGTCAACAAACAGAATGACTGTAGTCTAGGAGGTAGACAATGGGAGTTTTCTGAGCTAGGTGGTGAAACCCAAACCACACAAACACAAGAACAAACCCAGGGCACCCAGACTAGAAGAGCAGCTAGTATTAGCCCAAGAGTTCCAAAGATGTCTAGGAAGGTTTTAAGGTCACACCCACCAGAACAATAAACAGCAACATCACTAAGAGAATGTCCTTGATATAAAACCATGTACACTGCCAAGATGGTATTTCTGCTAGCACTATAGATATTGTGAAGCCTGTTCTGGATACCACATATGAGCCTTATGTTAGTGATGTTTAAGGTCAAGCCAACAACAAAGAACCAAATATGATCAAACTGTGAAGGGGAAGAAAGTGCTGAAAAGGTCCCTGTGTATTAGCAGAACCCTGTTGCAACCAAGTTTCTGCACTTGCCCGCTGACATATCTTACAATACACAAGGGCGCTCAATGAGTCACCCCTTGACGTACCTAACAACATGAGCCATTCTGATGTCAGTGGTGAATGGCAGGCACTTCATCCTAATTAGGAGTGCTGCCAATTTGACCTGCTGATCCCCACACAAGTTATTCCTTGGCTCCAAACCATACATGGAACATGCCACCATGCCACCCCCCTTGTGGCTTTCCCCATGCAGTATATTAACCACAATACTACCAATAAACAATACCTTATTCTTATTATTCTGGCCTTTCTATTGGACTGTTTTCTTCCCAAAATCCTAAATACTGAATCCTCATTGGTTCAGTTGCAACAGTGGTAGCACAGGTAGGTTTACAACCTACTTAAAAAAAATTCCCCCTAAGAAAGAACAGAGTACAGGCTGTATGGCTACTCCCCAACAAGAAATCTTCCTGCCCATTCCCAAGGGGGACATCCCCAATGGGGACATCCCCAATGGGTATGCCATCTATCAAGACCAGCTGGTCCTTACAAGTGTGTACAATTGACTTTTCTTGGGACAGCGTGAAACTAGCATCACTCCTCCCCAGTCAGATCTCTCTCAGCGCATGCTTAATCTACAGCTGGAATCCTTCACAGGTGGAGTCAAAGGAGCCAACATTGTCAGTTGGCTTCAATCCACAGGAACCCGTCTTCAAATTTGCCAAGTTCCAGAGCCCATTGGGTTGCCACTGCATCTGGCTGCCTTATGGGGGCCGCCGCCGTGTGGTTCACCAACTGGGCCAGCCAGGAAATTGAAGTCACTTGGGCGGCATTTTGCGAGGCAGCAAAATCCTGCTACAGAAAAACCTTCTCGCCAATTGTGGTAGGAACTCCCCTTCTAGCAATCAAACAGACTGGGTCTGTTCCTAAGTACCTTGCAGCCTGGCAGCAGGCCCTTGCCGCCGCTCCCAAAGCCATCACCAACAGAAATGCCATGCTTTTGACCCTGATCATCAATAGGCTCAAGCCCCATATTTTCAAATAGGCCCCTGTAGGCCGTTGTGCCTCCATTGAAGACTGCTATAAGGCCATTGTGAAAACAAACAATCAAGCTTCAATGGGCTTCCGCCGTACCAGTGACACCCCATCCCAACCTTGCGCCACACCTAGCGGTGGCCACAGTCAAGTAGGCCGCTGCTAGCCCTGTCAGCAAGAGAATGTGATCAAACGCCCCCGCAAGGGAAAGCTTCAGCTAGCACAGATCAAGGAGCTGGGAAAAGCCTGGGGGTTGTAGCAACAAGAGGCTCTGCAACCCCACCTGACCCCGCCTCTCAATCCCTGCCCGCCAAAAATTCCTGCAGCTACAACATTCACAAGGTTGAAACCCTTAACGTCTTCCAGGTTCACAGTGACAACCCCGTGTTACAAGCGAGCCATTCCTCAAATAAAGTAACCTGCTTAGCCTATCCCTTCTGTTTCTGTGGGAACACCCACAAACTATTGATAGATACCGGGGCCGACCACACCATGGTGGACCAGGCATTTGCTGACTCCCAACAGCTGGATCACATACCCAGCAGGTTCAAGGCGGTACAGGTAGCTGACTCCCGCAGAGTTGCCATTACCCACGAGACAGTACCCTTCTCTGTGAGAATGGGGAACATCTAGGTCAAGCTCTCTAAGCCAATCATAGCAGGACTCAGCCACAACATAATTGCCAGCCTTGACTGGCTATGACATAATTGCCCCTATATTGATTGGGATACATCTGTCATCACCCTCAACAGAAATGTGGTGGGATTTCAGATTTACCCCGTCAAAATGAGCAAGCTACTCCACAACACTGTGTTTTTTAGAATGACAGAGACAGGCTTGTACAACTTCAAGGGGGGAAACTAGACTTCAAACAATGCTCAGTCAAAGTTATCTGCGCTGAACCACCTGCGGCCCCTCCCTTGACCACTTTGCCCCCTCCAGCACTTGCTGCTTTCCTTGAGGAGTACAAGGACGTCTTCAGTGAAACACTGGACCAATTGCCTCCCCCTTGGGAGATTCAGCATGCTGTACAACTCCAGGAATTGTTACCTAAAGCACATCCCTTATACCGTCTTACACCAAAAGAGGACAAGACCCTCTGCCAGCACCTTGTGGATGCGCTTGATAAGGGCTTCATCATCCCCTCGCTCTCTCCATACGGGGCAGCGGTCTTCTTTGTAGCCAAGAAATATGGGTCTCTTTGCCTGGTCACAGACTACCGCGCCCTAAATGAGGTGACGGTTAAGAATAAATACCCCCTGCCGCTGATTGACAACCTGTTGATACACTTGCAGGTGTGGTTGTCTCTAGTAAGATCAATCTCACTGCGGGGTACAACCAGGTCCACATTGCACCAGGGGATGAGGCAAAAATTGCCTTCTGCACACGCTGCGGGTTGTTTGAGTACCGCGTCATGAACTTCGGAATGACCAACTCTCCCTCTAACTTTGCCATTTTGATGAACAAAGCATTTGAGGAACTGATTGGGAAATGTGTGGTTGTGTACCTTGACAGCATTATTGTCTTCAGTCAAGATCAAACCACTCACCTCCAACACCCCTGTGCTGTCCTCAACACCCTTTGTAAAAATCAGCTAAAAGCCAAACCCTCCAAATGCAAGTTCCTCAAGTCAGAGCTGTTGTTCCTTGGGCACACCATCTCTGCCCAAGGCATAAAGCCTGACCCTGCCAAAGTCAAGGCAATCACTAGCATGCCGCCCCCACTGATGTGGGCCAGGTGCAGACATTTCTAGGCATAGTTGCCTACATGCGCAAGTTCATTCCAAACTGCGGGGAACTAATTGCTCCTCTCACCAAGCTTCTGAACACCAAGCAACGCTTCCATTGGACCCCCGCCAGAGATCAAGCCATCAAAACATTGAAGCAGAGACTTACAACGGCACCAGTACTGCAGTTCCCCAATCAAAACCACCAGTACAAGCTTGAGACTGACGCCTCTGACAGGGCCATAGGGGGCGTGCTAAGGGTAGAAAATGACAAGGGCGTCTTTATCCCCATGGCATATGAGTCCAGGAAGCTCACTGACTTGGAACAATGTTATCCCATCCATGATAAAGAGCTGGCAGCCATTGTACACTGCGTTGAGAAGTGGCGCTGTTACTTGGAAGGTGCAACCTTCCCACCCTGCGTTCTGACGGACCATAAGTCACTCCAGTACTTCAACACACAGTCCCACTTAACACGCCGCCAAGCAGGATGGGTCAAACGTCTGTCCCTCTACCAGTTGCGCATCAAGTACAAGCCTGGGAAGGAATTTGTCACAGCTGACAACCTCTCCCAACTTTATGTAGCGTCCATCACTGGGGACAATGGGTTGGACCCTGACTGGCCCATGCTCTATCTCCGCCCTGAGACAACTTGCTACAAAGGCCTCACCTCAGTAACCATCTCCAAGCTGAAGGACAATGAAATTCAGTTTGTCACCAATGCTGACAACGTCTGCCGCCGGGCAGAGTTAGGTGAAAAGACGCCTTACATCCCTACCACACAGCGAGGAGACACAATATTGCACTACCACCAAACCCTGGGTCACATCAGAAGACGTAACCTTTTTGAAATCATGAAATGAAAGGGGTGGTGGCTGCGCATGCGTCAGGACATCCTGGATCCTCTTGAAACATGTGTGCTGTGTGAAAAGAGCACGTCTAAACCTGCTCCCCCAAAATCTGTCTTACCCATCAAAGCCATGGAGCTCTTTGAACAATGGGCCCTTGACGTTGTTGGGCCCCTTCCGGAGGACAGATTGGGGAAGAAGTACATCATAACTGCCATCAACTACTTCACTTGTTTGCCAGTGGCCTGGGCAACAACAAACCACACCGCCACCACCATCAACTGCTTCATTGGCAAGCAAATTGTGGCCCACTTTGGACGACCCAAACGCCTCATCACAGATGGGGGGCCTGAACTTGTTGGGCATGCCATGAAGGCCTACTGCACTAAGAATGCACTCCAACATATAGTTACAACCCCCTACCATCCACAAGCCAACGGACATGTGGAACAATTAAATGGCTCACTGGTCCAATTGATTGCCAAGCTCTCCCAGGAGCATCCTAATACCGCGTGGACTGAACACCTGAACACCGCTCTACTGATTTTACAAGCAAGAATTAACAGAGGCACAGGATTCTACCCCAGCACCTTAGCCTTTGGGACGCCCAATGGTCTCACAGGGGTTGAGCAGGGAAAGCTACAATCCACAGTTCCTGAAAAGCCCCCTAGCAACAACTCCATCCCTGAACCAATGGTGTGCCAAAGGCTGAGAAATTGAACACAAACAAATTGAGAGAGGGACAGGACACCTTAAGGCCAGAAACACTGTAGGTGACCCCGTCTACACCCTCAACCCCAACTCTGCTAAGTTAGAACCTGACCACCTAGGGCCCTTCAAGATAGCTGCTGTCTACAACAATCATACCTACCAACTTGAGGATGCCCAAGGAAACACCAAGAAACTTCACCATGATTGCTTGCGCCCCTGCCACGCCATCCCCACACAAAAATTGTTTGTGTGAACCTTCCCAGATCTCCCGCAGACGCCAATCCTGGTGTCTGACAACAAACATGGGGCAAGGGGAGTGTTGCAACCAAGTTGCCAGACTTGCCTGCTAACATATCTTACAATATACAGGGGGCGCTTGATGAGCCACCCCTTGACGTATCTAACGTTATGGGTTAATCTGATGGCAATATCAAATAGCGGGTACTTCATCCTAATTAGAAGCACTGCCAATTTGACTTGCTGATTCCTGCACAAGTTATTCCTTGGCTCCAAACCCTACATGGAACTCCCCACTATGTCACCCCCTGGTGGCCTTGTGGCTTCCCCAATTAGTATATTAACCACAGCGTTCTACAAATAAACAATACCTTATTCTTATTATTCTGTCCTTTCTATTGGACTGTTGTCTTCCAAAATTCCAAATAATGAATACTCATTGGTTCAGTTGCAACCCAATCAAGCAGTAGATTACCTGAAATCAGCATCTCAAACCAGCAAATATACAAGCCATAGTCAAGTTTATTTCTGTAATGGAGTCCTCAATTCCACTTTGTATTGGGCTGTAAAGAGTTTACAACTCACATAAAAAACTCAGGGTTTCTCCATACAACCAGAATATCCCAATGAACATTGAGAACCAACAAACATGTGCCAAGATGTTCACTGCTCTTGAGTTGGGGGGAACAGCAAAGCTCTACTACATCAACAAGTTGTCCTTTTAGCTATCCATGAGCAATAGCTATAGCTATGTGCCTAAAGGTGAAGAGGACGGCATAGCCCAGTGTGCAGCTGTTTGTGCTGTGTCCTACCCAATCTTAGCCCTTCTTGGCCTCTTTTAATTGGTCTGTACCAGATGATCAAGGGCTCCCATAATAGCAATACCTTGACCAAACTTCTCTGATTGGTTTAAAAGCGCCGCAGGCTAACTAGCTTAGGGTTCATCAACATTGTTGTGCTGGATAAGTTTGGGCTCTTCAAGGTAGCCAACACTCTTGGGGATTTCCAATGGTTGGTCCTGTTGAAGAGATTGGCTCACAATAGCTGGCTATAGTGCATGTACGCCTTCTTTTCCTCCCCGCCTGTCAGGGAGCTGGCTTGTGGCAGGTTCAGGAGAACTGGCAGGTAGGATGCCTGCAGGCCCAGTGGGGAGGGCCCATCACAGGATGGGAGCTATATTTACAATGTGGGAGAGGTATGTTCTGAGCAAGGCCCAAGGACCATTAGCGGGCACCATGGAATCAATCAGGTTTATAAGTCTTATATAAAAGACACCAAGCAGTTGTTTGGGGATTGATTTAGCAGTGGCCACAGTTTATTGCGGGCGGTTGGGCCAGGGAGTCAGGGGAGGAGTCATGGCTACTGATTATGCAGGCAGGTGGCTGTATTTTTTGCAGAATAATAGTGGCTGCTTGGTGTACCAGGTGCCTACACATCCAATAAGTTCAGGTTCTCTCTTACAGGCTTCAGGGCCGCAAATTAGAATTTCTTCTGATGTAAAATCAGAGTAAGCAGGATTTGGAGGATATTCTGTAAGATGTACCAAGCCAAAGGGTGCTCCTGGTGGACGGTATAACTTAGGTGGCTTGTCTGCTGTTTCTTGGGGTTGGCATGTGAAGGGGACAGAGCCGCAGAAATCAGTCTGCAAATGAAAAGATGCTAAAATTAGGTATGGGATGACCTGAGTGAACCAATGGCTCATAGCACTTTATTATGAAAATGGCAATGAGCAACTTTCTGGCAGCCCCAGAATATGAGTATGCCCATCAGCCATGGGAAAACTTTTACACAATCTTTTGGGCTGAGTGGTAGCATTTACCAGGGTTTGGAAATCTTTGATGGCATCCAAAGTAGACAGTTCATCATTGGATGGGCTGGAACAGGGAATCTCAATTCCCTTCTTTGGGACATAAGATTTGTCATCATTTGGAGGCCCTTGTTCTCAGGGAAATTTCTTCACCACTCTATTGGTGGTGGACTGGGTTATTACAGGGGTATTGTTTGGATCAGTGCTTCTATTGGCTAGGCTAAGAGGATCCTTCAGAGGGCAAGATTTGATTGTGAAACGTGCCTCATAGGTAGGTTTCAGAGGTTTCTCTGAGATCAAATCCATTCTTGACTCTAGCCCAAAAAAACGCAGGCAGCAGGGCTGGCAGGCTGTAGGAGTTTGGGGTTCAAATCCCGGGAATGGGGTTCCAAATTAGGAATGAGTAATAATTTACTATCACTTGTGACACTGCCTAATCATCATTCCTGAATCTGATCAAGGAAGTATTTGGGTGGCTTAAGCAAGTTGTCAAGCAGGGGATGCCAACTGGGCCCAAGGCTTTGTTTGATTTGCTACAGGTTAGGACCCATACCCTTCCAGCAGAGACTGTGGTTAAATTATATGCCCAATATGATTTGTTTATCCCTGTCTGTCTTGCAAATCAACCAATTAATTAAATATGTGTCTCATATTTTTTAATTTTGTTAACTTCTTATGTCTCTAATTTTTCAATATTAAATTTATAGAGCATAGTTTCTATAACCCCATAATATACTGTCAGGTGTAATAAAAGTTAACATAGCAAAAGAGAATGATTGACTAAGCCTTTTAATATTCTGACATAACTTTATTAGTTTTGGAAAATTGTCTGGAAATATATTAGGTTTTAATGAAAAATATACATAATTATTATAAAATATGAAAAGGATAGAAATAGATTCATTAGGAGTTAGATTGGTGGAACTCTAGGTCCTGTTTTTGAATTGAAGTGGATATTTATGACTAGGGCATAGGTTTACATGTCACCCTTATTATATAATTTGTGGCAACTTAAATACAGAAATACAATTGGACAGGAGAATGTTTCAGGAGGAGCTGAAAATCTATAGGTGGCTGCAAAAATTTCTGCATGTTAGATAGCATGTTCAATTGAGCTGTAATCAGGTGAATTTTCCCTTCTAGATATTGCTGTGCTTTGTCAAGTTTAATTTTAATATCAAGTGTTTTGCAATCCTCTGCTTTAATCCTCATTATTATAACAAGACCTAGGTAAACAATTAAGTGAAGGTCTATGCCCTGTAAACATGGCTGTCAGGAAATCCTGATCTATTAGGGTTGACTGATCCATATTCCCATTACTAAAACTATGGGTTAACAATAGACGGGCAACAGCCAGATGTGAGACGTCTATTCTGGAATACGGAGAAACTATATCAAGACTAATATAGTTTGCATTCCAGAAGACATCTGAGACATTCTGGGTCTCAGGTCATTGGTCAATCCAGAAGCTTCTGTAAATAGGTGCTAGGCATTCTGTATCCTGAAATAGACACAAACCCGTCCTAGAGAATAAAGGCGGGGAATTACAACATCCTGTTTCACTGAGAAATGAGACAGAAGACTGCCCATGCAAGTTTTGTACATTACACCAAGCGCAAGACGGAAACCAGCCTATGGATGTCAACTTAGTTGGCTTCAACTAAGTCAAGGGATATCCAGGCTGAAGAGGAGAAATTAGCATCCTAGGATATTACCTCATTCCAAAACCTTATTCAGGTTTGGAATCCAACTCTGGGGGTGAAACTAGTAGCTTGGGATGATAGACTAGCTAGTAAGAGTTATCCTCAGCTAGACGCCAGTCTGGCTGCTATCTTTAAGCTATAAAAAGCCCTTCCAAGATCACTTGAAAGGCAGACAAAAATAAGAATCATCAACATTACTACTAAACCAATTAGTAGTAGTGTCAAGTACAATAAGAGTGTATTATTGTTACTTTCAGAATCCTGCCAAACCACCACAGCTGGTGTTGTGTCCCAAAGACCATAGAACTCTCTCTTTACTTGACTCCAGTAACCACGGAACTCTGTCAGTTGCTGCAATCACCCACACCAATTGAAAGCACATCTGTCCCCATACAGATATCCCAGACTTAACATGTATAATACCCCTAATAAAAACAACATCTATTCTTCTTCAAGAACACAAAATCTTGACAATGGCCAAGGACTAAAAAATTATTATAGATGGTACTTATTTTTTTGGAAGGTTGTTTAAAAGGTCTTTTCCATAATCAGCAGGATATAAGTCTTTTTGGAGCAACAGGAAGCCCCAAAGTCTCCAAGGACGCCCAATATACAAGGCAGGATGGTGGAGGGAAAAGCAGTAAGGTCACTTAATTTTTCATTAAATTTTCTAGCAGGTGCAATATTGTATACTTGGGCAGAAATCAAAACCTGACTTCTTCTTGTCCTCTCCCCCATTTTGGGTATGTTTTGGTATGACATGATATTGATAAAGTCCCAGACAAGGAGGATTAAGGGCTTGCAGAAGTTGAGAGGACAGAAAATAATGGTCAATTTGGATCTTTGGGGCTACAGCCAGAGCTGCAACCCGCCATTTGGTGACTTATTGTGTTGGTTGGAGTTTTAAATGTTTACTTTTTATTTATAGGGCAAGTTTTAACTAATTTTTCTAACATTTAAGATCAAACAATTGGTTTCAGAACCAACTGACACCAATATGTGGAATGTAGTTGATGAAGAAGATCTTGTTTGCATATGGTTTTAGGATTTGTTGTAGTGTCCTTCATGCTCAACTTAATAAAAAATTTTAGTATTTGTTTTATTTATTTTCTTACTTTCTTCTATATCCTCTCCTGTTGCCCCTTAAGAGGGGCAGCTTTACATGTCTTCTTGGCTGTAAGTTGCTGATCATCTTGTATTGTTTTTTGTTTTATTTGTTTTTTTAATTGCTTGAACACCTCTGGATCATTTGCTCACACCTCCACTGCTGCAAACTTGTGTGGCTTGAACTGCAGGTCTGCAAGGACATCTTTCCAAACATTAATGAGCCTAGCTATGAGTTTGTCCTTGGTGTTAGGTATCTTATTTTTTAATGCCTTCACCATAAACTTGTTTAATGTTTCTTCTTCTAGCACCACCTCCTTAAGCTTTTTCTTCACCTTTTGATTAACCTCCTTAATTTTGGTCACCACCACATCTAACTCTTTGATCAATGCTTCCAATTCTGTCATGCTCTTCTTGTGATCCTTGCAGCCCCTTTTATACCAATAAAAAACTTCCCCAAAAATACATAAATGCTTTTGAATTTAATAAGACTAAATAAACATACTGTAAATTCAGAACCTAAAGGTAAAAATGTGGGATTGTCAAATCCTTGGTCCAAATTTCAAATCACATTTGTGGGCAACTGAGCTGAGTGAAAAATAAAATGTCTAATAAAATCAACCGTTTAATTTGACTTTTTTGACTTATTTAAATTTGCTAATTTTAAATCCCTTGTACAGATAACTCAACTAACTAAAGACAAAACACATCAAACAAATGAGGGAGATATGAATCAGAAATGAAGGATTCTAATGTACAATTTGAGATTTCCTGTATGTCTAACAAATCATAGGCAACATGTAAAAATTAATAAATATGAAATTGTGGGATTTTCAAATTCAAGAACCAAATTTCAAATCATAATTGAGTTGAATTTGAAATAAAATTAATTTATGGGTGTCTCAAACAGAAAGTCAAAGGATCTAGAGTGTATATGTGCTAATTATTTTGGGAATCACATGCATTCTCAAAATCATTCAATTACATTTTAGAATGACTAAAATTTAGATTCTTACTATTAACCAAATTAGGTATATTTAACAATTAAATGGAATTATATAATAAAATTTATTTTTATCAAGTTGGTTTTTCCTTGTTGTTGTAATTGTTCATTTGTTGTTGATAATGTGCTTGCATTTAAATTGGATAGTTTCACTTCCAGTTGCCTCCCCAAGGCCAGCTGTGGTCACAGAGGCAACTTGATTTCCTATTACCAAGGCAATTGGAGATGAAACTATCCAATTAAATGCAAGCACATTATCAACAACAAATGAACAATTACCACAACAAGGAAAAACCAACTTGATAAAAATAGATTTTAATATATAATTCTATTTTATTATTAGTGTTTTCTAAAATCAACTGTAATCAAGCATCCTGTCAGGAAATCCTGATCTATTAGGATTGACTGATCCATATCCCTATCATTGGAGCTATGGGTTGACATTAGACAGGACACAGCCAAAGTGACACAGCAATTACAAAATATTAAGAAACTACAATAAGGTTGATATAGTTTCCAAGTCAGAAGACACCTGAGACATTCCGGGTCTCAGGTCACGGGCCAATCCAGAAGCTTCTAATATTAGACACTAAGGATTCCAGATTCCAAATAGGAACGCAAACCCAACCCAGAGAATTGATTGGGGAATTACAACATCCTGTTTCACCAAGAAGTGAGACGGCAAACCGCCCCAGCGCATTTTTACATTATACCAAGCAAAAGGGCAGGTTGGCCAAATTGGGTGTCAACTTATTTTACCATAACTAAGTCAAGGAATATCTAGGCTGAAGAGGGGAAATCAGCAGCCTAGAATATTACCTCATCTCAAACCTTATTTGGGTTTGGGATCCAACTCTAGGGGGTGAAACTAGTAGCTTGGGGATGATAGGCTAGCTAGTAAGAGTTTCCTGCAGCTAGACGCCATCTTGGCCGCTAGCTGTCAACTATAAAGGGGCCTTCCAAGATCACTTGGAAGGCAGACAAATCATCATACATCAACATTACTACTAAGCTGAATAGTAGTAGTGTCAAAGTACAATAAGAGTGAATTATTGATACTTCTGAAGGCCTGCCAAATCACCACAGACAGTGTAGCGTCTCCAAAGGACCACAGGTCTTCCCACCTCTTGGATCAACCAACAGTAGATCACAGCCTGTTGTCACACCAATGGAAGCACATCTGTCTTCATACAGATTCACATATCCCAACATACCTAATATGAACAATAAAAATAATCTCTCTTCTTCTTCAAGAACCAGAAATCTTGACAGTGGTGCTCACTACAAAAACGAGCTTCCATTGGTGTCAAGTCAAGGCGCTGCCTTGTCACTGTTGACCCCTGGCTTTGTTGATAAGTATGGGGGGATACACGGAGACCAGCAACACTGAGCAAGACCAATCCTTCCGCTTAGAGCTGACTCCATACAAAGCACCTACGCTTCTGCTGGATATGATCCAACTTGACATTACCAGGACTGCCGTTGCCATGGGCCAACAACAATACAGCATAGAGGAGGTACACACTGTTTTGCAAGCCTTGTAACATGGTAGATGTAACCTCAACAACCCCCAAGGCAACGCCAAGTTTAATTTGTTCCAGATTGATGGTACCACCAACAACCTGAGTAACAATTTCCACAGATACCAGGACGTCACTTGCACCCAGCTGGATCAGCTTCTCCAACTGGATCAGAGAAGGGTTCAGGAAGTGCTTACATACTTTGTGCACCCAGCAATCAAACATCTCCAACAACTGGTTGCCAGGAAGGAGCTGGAGTTGAACAAGCTCAACCGCTTTTGCTCCAAGCTACAGTCAGCCAACCATAATTTGGTCAGTTGACTGAACGTCAGCTTCACAACTGTACAGACTGTCGTGGCAGATCTGTGTGACTCCACCACCTTTGCCCATGGTAGGGTAGACGAGATAGTCAACCAATTTGATAGCCAGGTTGATCAGCTTGTGGGCAGTGTCCTGGATTATTGAGGCCTAAGCGCACAATGGGTTGCAGATGTAACAAACCATTGTGTAACATTAAGCCGTCATGTACAGACGTTGGCCAGCAACCAAGATCATAATGATCTTGTTAACCAGCAGGAAGACTTGCGCCAGTCAATTAGAGACAACTGTAACAAGCAGGACGCGCGTCACTCTGAGGTAGTCAACTATGTCAACAGGATTGCGGAAATGGTCAAAAAAATGAAAGCAACCAGCTGTAGCCAACACACTGTTTGCAATGAACAGAAGGATCATTAATGCTGCATGGATTATGTGGAATACGCCAAGGACCAGAAGAAGCTATGGGACGCAGTAAAAGATGCACAGAATTTAGTATCTGAGCTGTATGAAGACATAGCAGGGCTTTGCTGTGATCTTGCTGCTGCTGAGTTCCAGACCAAAGAACTGTTAACCCGCCAGGATCTCTTAGCCAGTACAGTCTTAACAGTAGAGAACAACTACAGTTCTCTAATGGAGCAAGTACATAGAAACAAGACCTCACATAAGGAATTTGAAGCTAATGTGCTAGCCAGACTGGCTAGATTGGAAAGTTTAGCCTCCTCTGAGAGTAGTACGTACTCAGGCAGAAGAGCGTCGCTGGTACCAGCATCAAGCCTAGAACAGCGGAAGAACTCTTCCTCATCTGACTTCTTCAACCTCTCTCCTGACAACATGAGCAACAAATCAGGTGACACCTGCAGAGTCCCTAGAGGAGTAGCAGCCTTGCCACCCCTCACTCCCTTGTCAGTGCTGCGTGCCAATAATGCTCACGCAACTAGTAAGGAAGATACAGAACTAACTGTCCCTGATCTTATGTTTAAACCACTCAACCTGCCCAAGTTCAATAAAAATGGAAACATTCAAACTTTCATCTGCCTCTTTGAAATGTCCATGAGAGGTGCAAGTGATCACATGAAGGCAACTACCCTCATAAACACTCTGGATCCCACCTTTGTAGATGTCATCATGCCCTGCCTGCTACTAGACAATTGGACTTATGAAGACATACACCAGGCCATTATTGAGGAATACAGTAGTGAAACCAGATTACAGGCTCAAAAGGCGGAGTTCAGTAACATCTTGTTCAAGAAATACAAATCTGTTCAAGACTTTGCAGAACTCTTCTATCATGAAGCTCAGGTTCTTCTAGGCTCTGGTGTCCTTTCTGAGTTGGACTGCAGAATCACCATGGGATGAGCACTGCAACCATACCGGGAATTAGCCAATGTCATGTTCCCTGTTTTGGATCAATCCAGCTCAACCCAGCGGATCACCAGCTATTTGAGCCACCTTGGGTCCCAGTTTGGAGCTCCAAATAAAGGACAAAATAACCACACTTCTACCCCCACCAAGGATAAGACTTGCAAACCCAAGCCCGACAATGCCGCTTCTAAGCCCAACAATAAATCAGGGAGCAATTTCAAGGCCAAGAAACCACCAGGTCCTTGCCATAAATGTGGCAAGAGAGGACACTGGTCCAGCATTTGCAAGAGAAAAGGGCGTGATTCCTCAGTAAATGTGGTGGTTGACCAAAAAAAGAATGACCAGGGAAAAGCCAAGGCGGGCCAGTAGAGGAATATACTGAGTCCGCCACTTCCCCAATTCCAAAAGAACCGGACCGCCAATCTCCAGAGGTAGCTGAGTCCAATGCAGCCCCTCCTGAGACAACAACTCCAGAGGAATTGATACCAGAACTGTCTTTGGCCAATCAGCTGTCCCACTTTGCCTCCAAGCAGGAGTTCAAAGAGGATCCTCTACACATATGTTGTGTTCTGAGGCGCGGCACAGATACACAACAGAGAATCCTAACCTTAGGATTGGATTCATACTAAGTATCAGTTAGATGAGAGGGAAGGCAAATATGTTTACCTTGTGGCCCTAGATAATAATCTCTACTAGGCGTGGCTAGAGAGAGGCACTAAAGTACAGAAGACACAAAGACAAAAATGTGAATAGAACTTAATTTTATTGGTAGAATAGAAAATGTATTATATAGTGGTTAGGAATACCACAAAACACTACCAGGATGGTAGGACACTTGCCACAAGCATGAGTGGGGAAAGTGAGTTGCGTAGAGTCAGGAAACCAAACAATCATATTTCCTGATGCAGAAACCAGTTCATTTTGAGGGTCAAAAGCAAAAGCAAGAGATTTGTCTTCAAAATGGCCCACCAAAGGCGAAATCAAAACATGGTGAATGCCATTATTCACAACATTGCCCCCCTCTAGATTGGCCTTAGGGGGGTGATACTTGCAGAGGAACTTGGCGTGTACGCAATCAAAAGGACAACCACTGGAGAGGAGCTTTATGTGTACTCAGATCCTCGTTTGAAAGTCACCTCTAAAGGACCAATCCACAAGGAGTCCAGCTTATGCCTGCACCCACCCACACGGTATTGGTAGTACAGGACATGGTCACCAACATCAAACTCAGGCAAGGGGGAGCGCCCAGCGTTGTCAGGAGAGAGCTCAAGCACCTTAGTCTTATATGCGGAAGTGTAGGCAGTGGCCTTTATATCAATGATGCAGTTGACTAAGTCTTTGATGCGGTTGTCAGAGTTCATGGCCTTATCAGAAGAGAGTAGGGGAACCCCCAAGAGCAACAGAGTGGTGGCTTCACGCTCATACAACATGGCAAAGGGGGAGTACCCTGTGATCCAATGCCTGATCAGACAATAGGCAAAGAGTGCAGCAGGTAAGTATAGATCCCAATTGGCAGCGTCAGAGTAGGTGAGTTTTCTCATGATAGAAACTAGTGTCAAGTTGGCACGCTCAACTGCCCCATTAGTGGAAGGATTATAGGGGGCAGAGAAAGACTGGTGAGTTCCTAGAGCTTCAACAACAGAGGTTACAAGTTTGGCATTGAAGTTGGTTCTGCTGTCTGATAACAGCACTTGAGGGCAGCCATGGCGGTAGAAAACATCCTGCAGCAGGAAGGCAGCAGTAGTCTTAGCAGTGATGTCTTTAGTAGGGCAAGCTTCTACCCACTTGCTGAAGTGGTTGACAGCAATCAGGATAAAGCGGCATCCGGAGCGTGAACAGGGGAGAGGGCCTACTGCATCAATGCTAACTGTATGAAAAGCGTGTTGAGGGGGAACCAATTTGAATTTGTGAGAAGCAGCTTGGGGCCTCTAGAGTTGGCAGTCATGGCAACTAGATATGACATCTGGGATCAACAGGCAAAGATTCTCCCAGAAGCAATTCTTCTGAAGCCAGTCAAAGGTCTTGGCAATGCCTCCATGGCCAGTTTCTTTATGAGCTTGCAACACTAAGGAGAGGCAAAGTCTGGGGCGCACGTATGACAGGTATTGACCCTGCACCTTCTTGAAGAGTTGGTTATTGTGTAAGAGGGTGTCTTCAGACAATTTGGCCAGGGCAAGTCAAACCTCTTCTGTCTCACTTTCCCAGGAAGAAGGGTAGCTAATTAGCTTGTACAGGTGGTCTGTCTCAGCAGGATGTAGGGCAAGGTTTGGCATTCAGGACAACCCATCAGCGTTCTGATGTTGAATCCCGGGGCAATGGAGCACAGTGAAGTTGTAACCTTGCAGGCGGAGGGCCCATCTGACTAAGCGTCCTTCAGGCTCTTTAAGTTGTTGTAACCATTTGAGCAAAGCGTGGTCAGTGACAACAGTGAAATGGGTACCATACACGTAGTGGCGGAATTGTTTGACTGCATGCAGCACAGCAAGGCACTCCTTCTCTGTAACACTATAATTCTTTTCATGCTTATTTAGCACACGGGAAGTATAGGCTACAGGGTGGTCCACACCTTCATTGTCAAGCTGAGCCAAGATAGCCCCAATAGCAAGGTCACTAGCATCAGTGTATAGGATGAATTCCTTATTGTAATTGGGGTACACTAAAATGGGCGCTTCTTTGAGTTTCTGCTTTAGAGTCTTGAAGGCCTGCTGTTGGCTGGCGGTCCATTCAAAAGGAATATTACACAACAGTTAAACCAGAGGTTTGCTAGTATCAGCAAAATCAGGAATGAATTGCCTATAGTAACCCATCATGCCCAGAAAGACTTGTACTTCTTGTAGGTTGGTGGGCAGAAGCATTTTGTCAATGGCTTCAACCTTCTTTGTCATTGGAAAAATCCCTGTTTGGGTTACTTCATGGCCCAGAAATTCAAGGCGTTCTTTGAAGAAAGCACACTTAGAGGGCTTTAACTTGATGCCAGATTCTTGGATCTTTATGAACACCTCTTTAAGATGGGCTAGGTGATCAGTGAAAGTTGCACTGAAGACTGTTATATCATCTAGATAGACTAAGACACACAATAACTTTAAGTCATGCAGGATGGAATCCATGGCCCTCTGGAAAGTTGCTGGGGCATTACAGAGCCCTTGCAGCATGCAGGTAGGTTCAAACAATCCTTCTGATGTGATGAGCGCAGCCTTCTGACAGTCTTCAGGAGAGAGGTCAACTTGCCAGTAACCAGACGCCAAATCCATGGCAGAGAAAAACTTAGAACCCCAAGGCGTCAAAGAGCGTCATCAATGCGCGGTAAGGGATAGGAATCTTTCTTGGTTAGAGAATTCAACCTTCAATAGTCCATCACAATCCGGTGGCCCCCATCTTTTTTCTTTAAGATGAGCAGAGGAGAAGCCCAGGGACTTTGAGAGGGAGCTAGCAGTCCAGCATCCAGCAGTTGTTTGAGCTCCTTAGAAACCTGCACATCTTCCACTTGGCTGCGGCAATATGGCTTGGCACAAAAGGGGGAGCATCTCCTGTGTCAATCTGATGAATCACACCTTTGGCCAGCCCATAATCAGTGCTATCTTTAGCAAAGATGTCTGAGAATTGGTCTAGTAAATCAAGCACCTCTTTCTGTTGAACCGGGGACAACTGAGGGAAGTCTTGGGCAGTGAACAGAGATAGGACTTGAGGCTTGTCTTTGGGTAGGTTAAAGTCTTGAAACGTTCCAAAAGGGTGAAGGGACAAGACGTCAGGGGCATTTAACAACTTTCTGTAACCAACAACCTGTCCTCTGGATACGGTCATAGGAAGCACAGTAAGGTTGGCAACTAGTAATTGAACGGGATCCTTGTGGGAGAAGTCCAGAATTCCAGGACAAAGGTAAGGCTTGTTACGCCCCAGCAAAGGAGGGGAGTACAGCTCTAAGAAAGTCCATTCAGGTAGTTCATATGATATCTGGGAGTCTATGATGGCCTGAGAACCTGGAGGGATGGTGACAGCAGACGTGGCCATGAGAGGAATTCCCTCAGTTGCAGGACAAGCCATGGGAGGACACTTCATGTTGGTGGAATGGGTTTGGTATTTTAGGGTGAAAACCCCAGTGGGGTACTCCAGAGTACATGTCTTCAAATGTTTACCAGGAACTTTGATTGGCTCCTCAAAGATCAGAGGGACTTCATACCCTAGGATAGAAAGATACCCATCCTTTAGGTTGATGATCCCATTATATCCCCAAAGGAACTGGGTACCAACCAAAAGGTCATAGCTCTCATTTTCTAGAACAACAGCCGGCGCAGCCAACAGGAGTTTACCAAATTGCATTGGCAAGGCGGAGTACGCGCCAATGGCGCAAGTTATGGGGAGACCAGCAGTGCCATAGGATTGATGGTAGTTGAGGTTGGGAGCCAGCTTAAGTTTCTTCACCAGTTTAGAAGAAACAACATTGACAGGAGATCCGGTGTCAAGGACGGCTTTGATTTTTACTTTCTGGATAGATATCTCTACCTGGGTGGTGGTGCGTCCAAAGGGTGGTAGAACAGCCAAGATATCCTGCGCCTTGGCTAATTCCTTGTCCCATTTCTCAATCATGCATCTTAGTCCTGGGAACTCCTTATATACGGTTTGGAGAGGGAGCAAGACAGATACATTCTTGAAAACAGCGTCTGCAACTTCAGCGGCTTCCTCTGATGATTCCAATTATACAGGGGGCCGTTTTGCCTGAGTAAGATAGGGGCAAGAGACAAATTCTTTAGCCTCAGACAAGGGCTTGGTGGTAGTTGTAGTCTTCCCAGATTATAGCTTGTAGGGAACTGCAATAGTCTCTGGGACGGCAAGAACAGAATACCCATATGCATCAGGGTCTTCAACATCAGATTCATTCACATCAGAATCATCAGAAATGTCATGGAACAGAAGGAGGATAGGGGGAGCCTCATCATCAGCAGGCTCAGAGTCAGTAGCAGGCGGAGGTATAGAAGGAGACTGGGAAGAATTGTCAACTGAGAGCGTCTCCACCTCTAGGTTGACTGTTCTTTTCCCGACTGATCCTTGGGATCAGCTCCCTCAACCTGCGGATTGGTGCAAACGCAAGAGTGGTGACCTATCTGACCACAGTTGTGGCAACCCTGACGTGGAGAAGGATTTTGTGAGTTCATAGTTAGGATATGAGGGCTGAGAGAAGAAGAGCCAGAGTTGGAAGCAGCACAACTCTCCCAAACAACTGCCCCAGAATGGGTAAGATGCATATATTGTAGCAGTGTCTTTATATTTTTCATAGAGGACAGCATAGCCTTGTGGGCCTTGAAATGAAGACACAGGAGTTGATTCACCTTGAGGGCCTGGGTACAGGCCATATACGCTTCATGTGCCGTCAATTGTCTGCTTGTTATTAATTGTTGTCCCTTCATGTAAAATCTGCCTGTGAATTCAGCTAACGTCTCTTTGGGCTTGAAAGATATGTGCATGAAGGCATCCTTTTTCACCTCCAGGCTAAGATCACCACCAAATTTGTTAATCAGGAGCTGTTTCATGTCTTCCCAGGTCTCAATGGTGGGTAGCTCTGGCACAACTACTTCTTGACAGGTTGGGTGTAGACAGGTTAGAATGTGTTACTTCTTAACCTCATCTGATGCTCGCCTCATGGCAGTTTCATAAATAGTTAAGAAAGCTGCAATAAAGAAGTTTTGGGATCAAAGAATTGCTTAAAAGTAGGCTTGAAGTGTGCCTTGGGAGCTGGACCACCATTGCTGCTATTGAGTACATTTATGCACAGGGAGAACTCAGCTTTAGATTTGGAGGGGGGTTGTCTAGCCCATAGTTGTTGAACACTTTCTTCAAGGGTTGTCAGAGTCTCGGTAGTTCTGGCACCCATAGTGTTGGCTAGAGTGGTCTGCCGTTCAGTAACATCTAGACATTGTCCTTGGGTAGTGACAACAGTGGAGAGCTCAGCCAGCTACAAAGTAAGGGATTTCCCCACTGACAGACAGGGGGTGAATCTGTTGTTTACCAAATTGATCAGCTCACTCATCTCCTGTATGTCCCTGTCTGACTCAGTCTGGTCTTGTTTCAAATGGTCCACCTCATTAGCTAGGGCAATCAACTCCCTAGCGCAATGGATTTGAGGAGCCCCCGCCAAACCAGAACAACAGCCATCTTCCTCGTTAACCCCAAGTGGGCTAGCAGCAGACGTCACTACCTCACGTAAAGCAGCGACTTCTTACTGTAGTTCAGCAACCTGAGCAGTCAGCGCAAGAACCTGGGGATCAGGTTGAGGCATTTCAGTAGGACGTCCTTGGCTACAAGTGGAAGCGCGTAATTCCCAGATGACCTCCCAGATCCTCTGTTCCCTGTCCACCAGATCATCAGCAGGAGGAGAAGGTGGAACATCAGGTTTGGGAGTAGACAGCTCATTCACCTGACTCTGAAGTTTGGCTATAGCAGCAGCAGTGGTAGCTCTCTCTTGATCAAATTCTGCACTGAGATCATTTAGACCTTGGGCGGCAAGGTCAGCTACCTGTTGCAATTGCTCAAAGGAATAGACACTGAATGCATTGAGCTGTTGCACTAGGCATTCAAAGTCAGAGAGATAAGCGTTTAGGGTGGAGTTTACTTGAGTGCACCAGGGTTGTTCTAACTGGTGAAACTCATGTAGTTGCTCCCTAACGTACTCAGGGATGGACTGGCACATTTGCTTGATGGAATTGACTAAACATGTTTGAGAGGTGACCAAATCACGCTGATTGTCAGATACCAGGGAGAACTGGGAATGAATCCATTGTTGGTAGGCGGCAAACTGGTCCCAATGATGGGTAACAGCTGCTTGTAGAGACAAGATCTCTTGAATGTGGAGTCCCAACACCATCTGGTGGTGGGCCAAGGCAGGCTGTACAAAGGATGACAGCAGGTGTTCAGCGGAGCCAGCCGCTGAGAGGAGATGTTGTGGAAACTGAGGGGCCACAATTAACTCATAGTATTTGGCACAGCTAAACTGTAGCTGAAGGCAAGGGATGACCCTGTCCTGAGCTATCCCAAGGGCTACTGCCATGACTTGATCTAAGTCAGGGGTACCCATGGGGTAAGCAGCTAGGCAGGGACCATTCCCAAGGTTCAGTACAGTAGGGACAATAGGCGGGTTGACAATGTCTTCCTCAATAGGAGGGCTGGTAATTTCAGGTGAGGTCAACTCCCAAATAGGCGGAGGCAAGGGACCTGAAAACATAGATGTGAAAGGGGTAACCAAGGGGCTTACAGCCCCTGTAGTGAGCACCATTTTTGCTGTGTTCTGAGGCGCAGCACAGATACACAACAGAGAATCCTAACCTTAGGATTGGATTTGTACTAAGTCTTGGTTAGATGACAGGGAAGGCAAATGTGTTTACCTTGCGGCCCTGGATGAATAATCTCTACTAGGAGTGGCTAGAGCGAGGCGCAGAAGTACAGAAGACACAAATATAAAAATGTGAATAGAACTTAATTTTATTGGTAGAATAGGAAATGGATTATATAGTGGTTAGGAATACCACAAAACACTACCAGGACGGTAGGATCACTTGCCACAAGCATGAGTGGGGCAAGTGAGTTGCGTAGAGTCAGGAAACCAAACAATCATATTTCCTGATGCAGAAACCAGTTCATTTTGAGGGTCAAAAGAGAAAGCAAGAGATTTGTCTTCAAAATGGCCCACCAAAGGCAAAAAAAAACATGGAGAATGCTGTTATTCACAACAACATGCTTGTGTCAGACAACCTTTATGCTATTCCTGCCAGAGGTAGGGAACACCCAAGGAAGGTTGCACCAACAGCAGTAGAGACAGTTTCTAAACCATACACAGCTCAAGTACAAGAAACCTGCCTTGTCTCAGATCCCAGCGCAGCCAGCAACCTGCCTTCCTTGAAGGGAGTCCAATTCTCCCTTCCCATTGAGACCATTGAGACCATTGAGGCCAACTTCCCTGAGATTGGCCAAAGTCTCAAACAGTACTTTGATACTCTGGCACCTTTGGGTGTACACATATTAAACTTACACTCTGAACTCTACTCTGAATGTACATACACAGATATCTCTGTTAATAAATCAAGGTGCGTGCCATAATAGATAGTGGCGCCCCTATTAATATTGTATCCACCCGCCTTGTCAGGAAGCTAGGTATTGCACCTGACATTGCGCACACCAGAGTATATGGTACTGATGATAAAAACACCACCACGTCTGAAGGAGCTTACAGCAATCTGCCCATGCACTTTGGCTCCATTGCCGTGTCCTCTCCTGCTGTAGTCCTACCCAGTGAGAATTACAATGTGCTTATTGGTACTGCATTCCTACGTAAATACAGGGTAAGATTGGACATGAAAGACAACACTCTGACTATCCTTTGCCAGACCATCCCACTTTACTATACATGGGGCGCAAAACCACCAACTAAGGTAAAACCTAGCATCAATCTGGTGTTCAAGGACGGTGTGGTGGCAGTTCCCTACACCTGTACAGGGAAAAAGGGGAAATGGTTGCCCACCCAGATCAAGGAGCACAAAGTAATCCCGCTCTTCTTGAGATCAACTCTTACACTCAAGTCTGGCTAACAGCAGGTCATGAATACAGGACTGACCTTAGATTTTCAAGTAGGACTATATGGCAAAGTTCATCAGCCATGGGGACATTCAAGGTTCAAACCGTGTATTGCCCCTGGGATAATCATTCTGGGCCATGGTGAAATTCATGTCCTACTGGCCAATCTCCAAGGGCACAATATCCACACCAAAAAGAACCAGATTGTAGGATTTGTCCATCTACTACCAGTTGAAGAACTGGACAGCTTTGAGTATATTGGAGACTTGTCAGAAATGGGTCTTCCTGATCAAGTTGACGTTGCTGCATATGTAACCACTCCATTGGCTGATCAATCTTCTCTCAATGACACTGAACGGGAACAAGCCACTGTGCTTTTTGAAAAATATTGTTGCATATTTGCAGAGGACAACTTTGATCTTGGTTGCACCAATGAAGTAAATCATCACCTTGATACAGGGGATAACAAGCCTGTTTGCCTTCAACCAATTTGATGCTCAAAGGCCAGTGAAGAAACTGTGAGCAATTAATCCAGCCACTTTTTGACAGAGGCATGTTGATCCCATCCAAGAGTCCCTGGGCGTCACCCATCCTGATAGTAAAAAAGAAGGATGGGAGTAACCAATTAGTGATAGACTACAGAAACTTGTACTTAATAATCAAGAAGGACTTTTACCTGTTGCCCAGGATTGACAATGTGTTGGATTGACTTAGAGGGGCCAAGTACTTCTCCACAATGTACCTCATCTTGGGGTACTGGCAAATTGAGCTTCCCCCAGAGGAACAGAAAAATTGTGCAATAATTACCTTCCAAGGCCTTTTACAGCAAACTTGAATGCCACAAGGGTTGTGCAATGCGCCTGCAACCTTCCAGCGGGCCATGGACACCATCCTGTGTGACCTCAAGCTCTCCTGCGTCTTAGTCTACTTGAACAATATCAATGTTTTCTCAAAAACCTTCACTGAACACCTTGAGCATCTGGAGGCTGTATTCAAAAGATTGGTGGATGTCAACTTGAAGATCAAACCCCAAAAATGTCAATTCTTCAAGGACCAGTTAGAGTACCTTGGATTTGTGGTGGATACATCAGGACTCCGCCCTCAGCCTGCTAAAGTGGAGGCAATCACCAAGATGAAGCAGCCAGAAAGCAAACACAACATCCAGGTTTTCTTGGGGATGGTAGGCTATTACTATTGCTTTATCCCCAACTTTGACTGTACTGGTGAGCCTCTGCTCCATATACTGAAGAATGGGGTCCCCTTCTTATGGACAACAGCCTGCCAAGACGCTTTTGACGCCCTCAGCACTATCCTGTCCTCCAGTCCAGTATTGATGTATCCAGACTTCAGCAAACCTTTTGTCGTACATACAGACGCCTTGTTATCTGTCCTAGGAGAAGTCTTTTCCCAGTTGGACAACACAGGGGCAGAACACCCAGTGGTCTATGCTAGCTGCTCCCTGAATGTACATGAGCAGAACTATACAGTCACTAAAAGAGAATGTCTTGCTGTGATTTACGCCTATAAGCAATTCAGGGTATACTTGCACGGGGTACACTTCATTGTGGTCACTGGCCATGCCAGCCTCAGTTGGCTGCAAAATCTTTGGTAACCAGAAGGTCGCCTTGCCTGATGGGCATTGAAACTCCAGGCTTTTAATTACACTATAGTCCACCGTCCTGGCGCCAACCACCAGAACACAGACTGTTTGTCAAGACTTCCCACAGTTGCTATAGTAGCAACTCAGGCTGACCTGTTATACAAAAAGATGCTCACCAACAAATTTGAGGACAAATCAAAAGTAGTACAGGCCATCCTCTGCAAGCTCTGCAAAGACTGCAAGGTAGAGAATCAAAAGCTGTATAAGTAGCATTATGGTGCCAAGTACATCTTTCCCAGACCTTCAGTGCGCCTGGATCTGATAATGGCCGCCCACAAGGCAGTGGGTCAAGGTGGCCTAAGAAAAATGGTCCACCAGCTTCAAAAACACTACTACTGGGAGTCACTACTCTTTAACATGAAGGAAACCCTGACCTACTGTACTGAATGTCAGCACAAGAAACCCTTCACCGGTAAGCATCAATACAAATCAGTAGAGCCAAAGTTTGCTTGGCATACTGTTAGCATAGACGTGGTTGGGCCTCTGCACATGTGTGTTGGTTGTTTGCGCTACATTATTGTGGCTATTGACCACCTCAAAAAATGGCTAGAAGCCAGAGCGCTGCAGCACGTCAGCGCCAAATCAACAGCCAGGTTTGTATTGAAACAGATTATCCATTGACATGGCTGCCCCCAGTTTGTTCTTACTGACAATGGAACAAACTTCACTGCTTACGTAATTCCAAACTTAAATGAGCTCATGGGCGTGAGGGGAGTGCTCTCTACACCATACCATCCAGAATCAAATGAGATGGTTGAGCAAGCTAATAGCACTTTAGTCAACATTCTGCAAAAGCTGGTGGACTCCCAAACTTTAGAGTGGTATCTCTTCCTGCCTGCCGTTGTGTTTGCCTACAACATCTTGATTCACAGCACAACTAGCTTCTCCCTGTTTCAACTGACATATGGACGTCATCCAGATATCCCACCAATTCTGTTTTCAGCAATGGGGGACCCAGGTAACATAACATATCAGCAATATATGTCTAGGTTAGCCAACACGCTCATCAAGCTTCAGGCCAAAGCTTTCACAGAAACCTCCTTCACCAGGAACAAAGGACGTGAGACTGACAACCAGAATTGACGCGTCTTAGCCAAATTTAAAATTGGTACTCAGGTTTCATACCACAGCAGAGTTGTGGGCTGGGCTCATAAGCTTGATAGCATCTGGAAAGGGCCTTTGAAATCATTGATAAGATATCTCCAGATTTTTATATAATCAAGGACCTGGCTGACGGAAAACTCATCAACAGAGTCCATGCCAGGTTCCTCAAGCCATATTTTTCCATTACAAATATTGGCTCACAATAAAGTTTACTAAATAAATTCTAAAATAAAATAAAATAAAATATAATAGGAAAAAACTTTATTGCAAACAACTAGGGGTTGCCCTCTTGATACTTGGGGTCCTCTTCATCACCTTTGGAACCAGCTACTTGGGTACTTCCTCTCCAGGACTGTTGCACCACCTGCCTCAAGCTCAGAGGCTCACAAAAGGAAACTTCCTCCCTTCAGCAAACCAGAAGGTGGCGTCCTGCAGCCAGAGTCTCCGCTCACTGGGTATCACCTGCAAGAAGCAAACAAAAGGGATTGGTATCTCCCTGGAGACGGCATTGACTCACCAGAGCCCAGCATCTAAAAGGAAGGCGCACAACAAGACCACACAGTCCAACATGAAATCAGAGATGTACCGGTAACAGCGCGGCAACAGCGCCTTAAGTGAGCCCAGCTTGTTGCAAACCTTCTCTCATTGAGCCACCATGTTGTCAGTGTTGGCCATTGACAGGCTAAGATCAGGGGTAAGTATTATGTCCCCACATAACACCATCCCACAAACCGCCTACTGTTTGGCGCCGCTGTTGATATCAGCGTACACACTGCAGACCACACGGCAGATACGGCTGTCCCACGCATCTGAGTTGTCCACACCCAGTGACAAGTACAGTGTTGGGAAACCCTCTAAAGCACCAAACCAAGAAGAAAACACCCGCAAGCCAAAGTCCATCACATAGCTTTGACATGCCTCGCTCACCCTGCCTGCTTCCCTGGTGGTCACCAGAAGCTCTGCTAACTCCTCGCCTAACTGCCCAGCCAAGTCCTTGTCCTCCACACTATGGAAGCCCTTGCTTGAATGGTTAATACACCGCTTAAGGTCATGGCGCAGGCGCTGGGCCATAACCACAAACAGAAATTGGGGAATTATATCCATTTCCACATAAAGCTGGGAAATGGAAAATCCCTTGTTGCCCAACCAAAGCAAGGGCACGGAATCAAAATCTGTCAGATTGGCGTCAATCAAACAATAAGTAAAGGCACCCAAGAGAGGACCCATGACCAAAGGTTCCCTCTCCAAATTCCCGGGGCAGGTGCGCGCTGAACTAGCCTGGGGCTCAGCAAGGAGCTATTTGCCATCAACAGAGGACCGCCCCGCAGAATCACCCTCCACCGGGATTTCCTCACTATTTCACCTGGCACTGAACTTTCCAGCCCGGACCAGAGTGAACCAGTATCCGCCTGCCAAAGACCACAGAGCAACACCACCTTGGCTTCCTTGGAAAGCCCACAGAAGAGATGACAGTCTTCTTTGGACATCTGCACCACCATCTGGTGGGCATCTGATTTGTTGCTAACTCCAGAATAATTGCTACTCATATCCTGGTCTAAAGAAGTTCTCCAAAGATTATATAGCTCAGTCAAGGGGGGGAAATGTCAGGAAATCCTGATCTATTAGGATTGACTGATCCATATCCCTATCATTGGAGCTATGGGTTGACATTAGACGGGACACAGCCAAAGTGACACAGCAATTCCGGAATATGAAGAAACTACAATAAGGTTGATATAGTTTCCAAGTCATAAGACACCTGAGACATTCCAGGTCACAGGTCACGGGCTAATCCAGAAGCTTCTAATATTAGACGCTAAGGATTCCGGATTCCAAATAGGAATGCAAACCCAACCCAGAGAATTGATTGGGGAATTACAACATCCTGTTTCACCAAGAAGTGAGACAGTGAACCGCCCCAGCACATTTTTACATTATACTGAGCAAAAGGGCCTGTCAGCCAAATTGGGTGTCAACTTAGTTTGCTGTAACTAAGTCAAGGAATATCTAGGCTGAAGAGGGGAAATCAGCAGCCTAGAATATTACCTCATCTCAAACCTTATTTGGGTTTGAGATCCAACTCTAGGGGGTGAAACTAGTAGCTTGGGGATGATAGGCTAGCTAGTAAGAGGTTGCCCGCAGCTAGACGCCAGAATGCCGCTAGCTGTCAACTATAAAGGGGCCTTCCAATATCACTTGGAAGGCAAACAAATTATCATACATCAACATTACTACTAAGCTGAATAGTAGTAGTGTCAAAGTACAATAAGAGCAAATTATTGATACTTCCAAAGGCCTGCCAAACCACCACAGACGGTGTAGCATCTCCAAAGGACCACAGGACTTCCCACCTCTTGAATCAACCAACAGTAGATCACAGCCCATTGCCACACTAATAGAAGCACATATGTCTTCATACAGATTCACATATCCCAACATAGCTAATATGAACAATAAAAATAATCTCTCTTCTTCTTCAAGAACCAGAAATCTTGACACATCCTTAATAGCAATAAATAAATACATATTTTTACAGAAGTGGACCCTTATTTTAGTCACAATAAAAAGTAAAAAAAGAAAGTGTTGTAACTGTGCTGTTTTAGCAGAGTTACAAGGGGGAGGTATTTAGAAACTAGATAATATTTTTATTGGAAGATAGTGATTATATAGTGCAAATGAACCCATGTATAGAAAGAGCAGAATCCCTGGTCACACAGTTGAATGGTAAGGGGGTGCTTGATCCTGGTAATGAGTCAAGCGCTAAAACAAGCCATCCACAGTACAGGCTTCTTATCTGTTCATCTTTTTGGATTTGGTAATTCAGGTTGACTTCTTAGTTTGGCTTCTAGTAACTGGATAATTGGATTGCGGGTCACAAACCTGCTTGGTTGGAACCTTGCTGGCGGGTTGAGCCTGCAGTTTTGACACCCCCCTGCTGAAGGTCATTTTTCTCTGGGGGCAGGTTGTCAGGGAGGTTGTCAGGAGCCCAAGCGCCTTACTGGACTAGTTGTTGTTTGGTGGCGGGTAGGGCGGCTTCTTGTTGCTTTTGTTGTGCTTTTCAAGGTCTGAGGCAATTATGGTGGAGGGCTTTGTCCTGTTTACGCTTTCCAAGTCCTTGCACAAGGTAAGTGTTATTGTTGTTTACCGTTAGGATGATTGCTTGCCCTACTTTTTTGGGTTGTAGTTTGCTCTTCTCAAAGTTCATGACCCAAACTTCATCCCTGACTTCATGTCTGTCACAGATGGGAACAGACGTCTTTTGTAGGTGTTCCTCTTCTTTCTCTGCTTGCCCTTTGTTTGCTTCTGCAACATGGGGATCTGAGTGTGGGGGAACCTTGCTTGGGATTTCCAGCTTAGGTCCTGTCAATGCTTGAATGATATTGGGCTGTGTGCTGTATACCAGTTCAAACGGGTTCTTCCAGGTGGATCTGTTCACTTGGGTTTGACACACAAGTAGCACAGTTGATAGCTGCTTATGCCAGTCCTCAGGTTTGCCAGCGGTGAGCTTGGCCAGGGCTTGCACAAGGCTACCATTTAGCCTCTCAATTCGCCCATTGGCCTATGGGTGATATGGTGTTGTTACAGAGTGTTTGACCCTATTCTTTGTGAGGTACATGTTGGTGTTTTCAGAGGTTAATTCTTTTCCTCCATTGGTTATCAGGAGTTCTGGCTTTCCAAACTTGCTGATTATTTCTTTGCCAATAAACTGCCGTACATTATTGCCAGTATGAGACCTTACTGCTTGGGCTACTGGTCAACGTATTGCAAAGTCAATGGTGGTGATGATGTATTTCTTATTATTGTGTTTTCCTGGCATGAGACCAACAATGTAAAGAGCCCATACTTTGAAGGTTAGCTGTGTGCGGATGGGAAGTACTGAATTTGGCAGGGTTGCACTCTTGGCAAACTTCTCACATACTTCACATTGCTCCAGCACTTCTTGGACATTGCAATACAAGGTTGGCCACCAGGGCTTGTGTTTAAGGAACTTGTAGATGTTTTGGCTCTTGGTATGGCCGAGGTCTCAATGGTAACGTAAAATGGTGTCCACTCTTTGGTGTGTGAGGATTATGGGAATGGTTGTGCCATCAGAAATTTTTCTGTTTAGGGTCCCGTACACGTCAGCATATAGGTGTTCATTTTTGATGACTGTTTCCTTTATTATATTGGTTGTGCCAAGGGGGAACCCTTTGTCTTTTGCCCGCAGTACTAAAAGGGGCCAGTCTGTGTTGAGCCCGTTTTCCCCTCTTGAGGCACGGACATACAGGCGGGAAAGGGTGTCTGCCATGGCAAGCTCAGCTCCAGGTTTATACTGGATGAGCATGTTGAATCTCTCTAACAGCTCCATCCATTTGGCTTGTCTGCAGGATAGGTTTGCGTGAGTCTTGAAGTAGATGAGCAACTTGTGGTCTGTCAAGGCAGTAAACTCCTCTTGGCGTTCCAGATAGCAGCGCCATTTAATAAGGCAATGTACAATTGCCAGCAATTCCTTGTTGTGTATTGGGTAGCGGCATTTGCCGTCTGTCAATTTACGTGACTTGTAGGCCACAGGCAGGAAGTCACCTGTGTCATTCTTAATTCAAAGTACTCCGCCAATGGATGCGTCAGAGGCGTCTGTTTCCAACTAGTATTCTTTATTTTGTTTGGGGTATTGGAGAATGGGCGCCGTTGTGAGTTTTCCCTTGAGGCTTCAGAAGCAGAGGTTGTGTTGGGGGGTCCACACAAACTTGGATTTGGCTCTGGTTATGGCGGACAGTGGTGCAGTCAGCAAGCCACAATCAGGTATGAACTGTCATATGTAAGCTATCATCCCTAGGTAGGTACAAAGTTCTGACTTGTCTTTGGGAGGTGGCATCTTGCAGATGGCCTGGATCTTTTGGTTGTTGGGTTTAATGCTGTCTTTTGAAACTATGTGTCCCAAGAAGGGTAGTTTCTTGCAGAAGAACTGACATTTGGAGGGTTTGGCTAGTAGCTTGTGTTGCGCTAGGATGGCAAAGACAGCTTCCAGATCCAAATGATGTTGTTTGACTGTTGGGCTGTAAACTATGATGTTGTCCAAGTAAACCAGGTTACACTTGCCAATGTGAGGGGCAAAGACTTCATTCATGAATGTTACAAAGGTTGACGGTGTGTTGGTCATGCCAAAATTGAGTACTACACATTCATACAAGCCGTACTTGGTGTGGAAGGCCGTTTTGGGAATGTCTTCCTCTTTGATGCCAATCTGGTTGTAGCCTGCTGTAAGATCAATCTTGGAGAAGACTGCGGCACCACCAAGTGCATCAAAGAGGTTGTCAATGAGTGGCAATGGGTAACAATTCTTAATAGTGGCTTTGTTTAAGGCTTGGTAATCTGTAACTAGGCGCAGGATGCCATCCTTTTTAGCTACAAAGAACACTGCAGCGCCAAAAGGGGACTGTGAGGGGCAGATAAGCCCTTTTTCCAAGGCTTCCTTGAGGTAAACGTGCAGGGTGTTGTCTTCATTGGGAGTGAGGTGATAAATAGGACGTGCTTTAGGGACCGCTCCTTTTAGTTGAATGGAATGTTGGATGTGTTTCTTAGGTGGCAACCCAGGTAGCATTTCCTCAAAGATCTCTGGGTGTCAAGCTATGATTTTGTGATCCTGTGTTGTGGTGATATCCTGGTGATCCTTGAAGTGTATTATTTTGTATTGGCAGGAGTCCCAGTCAATCTTCTTGAGGTTCTCCTGCTTGTATGAGGTCTCAGTGATGTGTACAAAGACATGGTTGCACAGGAGTTGATCCACAGAGTCAGGGTAGATTTGGTAGTTGACCCCTTCACGTTTGATGGTCAGTATCAAGGTTATCCAATCTACATTGGGGTTGTTTTTCTGTAACCAGTCAAGTCCCAGTACAATGTCAAACCTAGGAAAGTTGATGACAGGGCCTTGAGTGGTGGAGTGTAGGTTCTCCAGCATAACAGAGAAGGGGGCAGTTTCCCGTGTCACGGCTATGTGGTGTTCATCAGCTAAAACCACGTTCTTAATCTGAAAAGGATTAGTGGCCAACTTGAACTTATCAACAAATTTTCTGTTGACCAGGGTTTGATCTGCGCCTGAGTCCAGGAGAGTGGAGCCTGTGTAACTGCAAAAGCAGAAAGGATAGGACATCAATTTTTTTGGGTGTCTGGCGATGGTGTATAGTACTGGGTCCTCTGAGGGTACTTGGATCATGGGGCATTGGTCCACGTCCTCTGGGCAATACTCATCATTGGGCAAGTCAAAAATAGTCTGGGGAGAGCTTGGCTTGCTTAATGTTCTCCCTGGGCTTTTCCCTTAACCTGGTTGTCTTGAGTGGTTACCACGCAGAAATGGGTCCTGTTTGATTGTCCACTATTCCCATTACCGTGTCCATTTGAACCAGGGGGTTTTTGGTTGGTATTGTTGTTACTGTTCCCAGGGGGTGGTCTGTTGGAGCACCTGCTTACCTGTGAGTCCTTGGGTCTCTCTTGTTTTCCTGTTTGCACCTTGTGGAGAGCGTTGGAAGTTTGCTCTGCTTTCTTGGCTTCTTGGTATAGGCTTTGCAGATTGGTTACTTGGTCCAGGTTCATGTGTCTCATTACGTGCAACTTGAGAGTGTTGTAGTACATGAGATGCGTGGCTGGGTTGTCAAAGACCATATCAGCAGGTGCGCGTAGACAGAGTTCCTCATAGGCGCAGGTGAGCTCTTTTACCGTGCCAGTCTGAGTCAGGTTCTTTACTTGTCGGATGATCATGAGCGCGGTATCTTTCAACAAAAATCTTGTCAATAAGTCCTGCTTGAAAGTGTCCCAGTTTTTTTGTATGCTCCTTGTGCCACTTGATGCACCAGGTGCCAGAGTTGTGTGTAAGTCAGATGGAGATCTCTGCAATCCAGAATATCAGTGGGCACTCCATCTGAGGTAGCTTGCTTTGTGCGGATTGTATCCAGGTGGCGGTGTTGTTGTCATTGGCTCCTTCAAAAGGTTCTAAGGCGGCGCTTCAAAGTCTCTGGGATACATAGGCAGGCATTTTATTCTTGTCAGTTGGTTGCACCATAGATGCAGGGACTTGGAAGAACCCTTGTGCAGACATGGCTTGAAGGCAAGTAGTGGAATCACCATATTTTGGTACAGGACAAAGCCATCGGGTATTGCAGTACCAGGAGTGTACAGGGTTCAGTCAGGAGGAAGGCCAGACATTATTCTATTGAGTATTTGTTGGCCGCGGCAGGTGCGGGCAACAGGCAGAATTTTTCAAGATAAGGTAGGATGGGAAACCTACCTGTGCTACCAATGTTGTAACTGTGCTGTTTTAGCAGAGTTACAAGGGGGGAAATATTTAGAAACTAGATAATATCTTTATTGGAAGATAGTGATTATATAGTGCTAGTGAACCCATGGATAAAAGGAACAGTATTGCTGGTCATACAGTTAGATGATAAGGGGGTGGCTTGATCCTGGTAATGAGTCAAGCGCTAAAACAAGCCATCCATTGTACAGGCTCCTTATCTGTTCATCTTGTTGGATTTGGTAATTTGAGTTGACTTCTTAGTTTGGCTTTGAGTAACTGGATAATTAGATTGCGGGTCACAAACCCGCTTGGTTGGAACCTTGCTGGCGGGTTGAGCCTGCAGTTTTGACAAAAGTTAATGTGTATAAAATAATTGAAGACCTCAAGTGACAATGTGTAAACTAATGAGCTAAAATCATAGTGTAGCAAACTGATGATTTTTCTCTTTGAAGTTTTTCCTTTCCCACCTCTTCTTCCTTCCTTGAAATCTTTTCTAAGCTTATTTGGCCCCTGACTACGCCAGGGCCAAAAAACTTTTAAAAAAATTCTGCGTCATCAGGAGGGTGACTTGTATAGCATTATATGGATGTTTGGTTGATATATTAGTGATTTGGAGTGCATAATATTGTATCATTTCCAGGTTTAGACAATTTTACACTTCAATTAATTTTTATGTCTAAACATGGTTATCAAAAGTGAATTTTTCATTTGATTTTATCTAGAGCAAAGCTTCTTGATTTGGATTGATTTGTCCTGTTTTTTTACTACACATTAAATTTAGATTTCAGCTCCCAAAATTATTATTTGAGTTTACTAGTGGCATTCATTTATGATTTGAAATTTGGTTCTTGGATTTGACAATCCTGTAATTTCAAAAAATATAGTAAACTTAATAAAAATGGCTGATGGATTTGAATAATTAAATTCTGATTCCAGTTAATTCATTTTGTCCATTGGAAATATGCAGCTTGGCTTGAAAATTGAAAAGTGTCTATGAGTTTTTGCAATTTGAAATATTCAAATAAAAATACAAATAATTTAATTTAATTAAAAAAGGCCATCCTGCAAATGTGATTTAAAAATTTGGACCAAAGATTTGACAATTCTGCATTTTTATCTTTAGTTCTGAATTTACAGTAAAATTTAATATAATTATAATTTTTTATTAACTTTAAGTAGATGATATTGAATTATATTAATATTCCATATAGTGTTTGTATATATCAATTCACTTGGGTTTTTTAAATTACATTCTTTGCCCCAGTACAACATAATTTATTCTTATTTTAGTATACTAATTATCTCCTGGAACAGTAATTTATTAAAAAAGTGAATAATTTTAAGGGTTGATTTATAGACTATAATTACTTTGTACCAAAAGAATTCTGGGTTCTTTGAATATTGAATGCTTTGTACCAGTACAACATAATTTGTTCTTATTTAGAATAATAATTGTAAGCTGGGACAGTAATTTATTCAAAAAATTTTAAATCATTCTAAGAGGTTATGTGTAGACCCTAATTATTTTAGGCAAGTGTCAATTTGGGTTCTCTGAAGATATTATGTTATTTCCTAATTTGTTGTGTCTTAGTATTACATAGATTTTGGATATGGTATGCTTTACTTTGTATATGAGTCATTTATCAGGGGTGAAGATCTAAAGTAGCAATATAATATTTCATGACTTAAAATCACTTTATATTTCTTGGATATATTCAACTTTAATCTGTTGTAATGTCTTTTTATATTATAATTTATTAAACCTTATTGTCAAGTATATACTTCTTAGAAGTGGTAAAAAAGATAAAGGGGGAAACTAAGAAGAGAATGATACTTTGTTAGTATGAGCTTAGAGCATTATACAGTATCACAATAAGCCACATGCTATCCATTTACATCATGGTAGTCATGAGGCTTGCCCAAGTAGTGTTCTGCTTAGGGTTCAAAAGGTTTGAATCTTGTATTAGACAGGCATTTGATAAGAGTGCCACTGACTTAATGATTAGTTGGGGAATCACTTGAGGAATTACTTTCCCAAGAGGGAGTAATCAAAGATGTTGTGACATTATGTTTGCTTCTTTATATAATAGATTATAAATTTTAGTTTTTGATATTACTTGTTATCTCTTATTGTGCTACCAATATATCTAGGGAGTTGAATAAAAATATGTATTTCAGATCAGGTATATGTGGTGAATTGGACTATTTGTTTAGTATACTATTCTAGTTCACATTTCTATATTATAAATTTAATCATCGTGTAGCTATCAGGGATCCAACCTTGGGTGGCTGGCCCATCATTTTCAGGGATCAGGCAGGCTGCAGGCTGCAGGCTGGCCAGGCAAAGCCAACTATAAGATTGGCTCTAACTTAAACAGGTATGGCATAGATTTTCTCACCCAAGAATGTGGGCTAGAAGCTGTGATGGTAGTGCCAATCACCCCCAAGAGGGTGATGTGCACTATTCCAAGCTCTTATTGGAATGGTCTAGGAAAAGTTTAGAGGCAAACATGGGCATTGGTTTGGGGGTGAGAGGCGGCTCCATGTCCAGTTGGTAGGCAGAAAAGAAATATAATTATATTTAAACAGTTAGGGTTCAGTAATAAACCATGGATCCTTTCTGTTAAATCTGATCAACTCTTAAGTTTGGGCCAAGGGTTTGAAGCTAGTATACTGCCAGAGGTATATTATCTATATTTAGGCTTTAAATAATACTCCATGAAGCTGAAAAGATCAAATGGTGCACCTGGAGAATAAAAATTTGCAGGCAGCAAGGCAGGCGGTCCAGAAGGATTTGATTTGTATAGGCAGATAGCTAAGATACAATATGGAAATATTTGGGAAACCCAATATCTCATAATTTTTATGCCAAAATGGCAATAAATTCTGGTGCAGAGTCTAGGGGTTCATATAGTACCCCACTACCAGACTTTAGCTTTACTGATTGGGAGTCATCATAAGATAGAGAAATAGGAATTTGGGTGGATAGGACACCCGGGTTTGAGGGTGGCAAAATGGCACAGACTCAGGGCAGGATTTCATTAGATGATTTATCTAGAAGGGTATTGTAACTCTTCTGTTCTTAAGCATCATTACTAGGGGTGGCTTGTAGGTCAGCATATTTCTGGGGTGTACTCCTGATTGGCTACCAAGGTAGACCTCAAGTTAATCAAGCCAGTGGGGGATTTATCTTTGCCTCCATTAGAAAAATTGAGGTGCATGTCCTTAGGTCCAATAATTGGCACTTCTACACTGGTGTTTCCATCTTCTATATCACATATGGTTTGAATCAGAGGTGATTCAATCCCAAAATAATGCAGGCAGGCGGCCTGCAGGCAGACTGGACCAGAGTTTGAAACCTGTTCTAAACCTTGGGTTTTGAGAGGGGAGAAAATACCATTCCTGACAGTAGCACTATAATGAAGTGAATTTTAGAGACTATAAGTGCAAAGGATCATCCAATCAGAACTTGCGTTGATTTTCTGCTATCCTTGATGATTGGCTCAGTCAAGAAATGCCTCTGTTATTCTGCTCAGTTTAACTTAATAAATTAAGCCCATTGAAAAAACTGTCTGTGTTTGCAAATTGGTACACCAACTTGTGATCAATCTAGCACCAGAGAAGCTAGTTATTGGGTGCTAGATTGACCACAAGCTGGCATGCCAATTAGCAAGTACATACAGTTTTTTATGGGCTTAATTTACTTTTTTAACTGAGAATAATAACAGAGGTATCTCTTGTCTGAGTCAATCATCAAGGACAACAGAAAATCAATTCAAATTCTGATTGGTTGGTCCTTTACACTTGTAGTTTCTTAAATTCACTTAATTGTAACACTACACAAAAATTAAATTTATAATGTTGTTGAGGATCTGGATGTACAAGTATTCTGTAATACTTTCAGAAAGCCAGACATAGGTAGAGGTATTGGGCAGCTCAGGATGGGGTGCAGCCAAGCCAGCGGGTAAAGCCCACCATAGAATGGGTGCTAACTTGATAATGTAAGATAAAGATCACTCAAGTAAGGACCAGGGACCGGAGTTAGGGACCATGAAATCCACTAATCCGGTCAAAGTAATATAGAGTACTCCAAACAGTTGGGTAGAGGTAGTCTCTGCTGTGGCAGTAGGTTCCATTGGGCAGTCTGGTCTAGGGGTTAAGGGCAGAGTCATGGGAACAAAGTATGATGGCAGGTAATTGTACTTGTCTTTGAACAATAAGGGAAGTATTTTGATCCTCTTTCCTTTGCATCCTATGTATTTGGTTTCTCTATTCCTTGCCAAATGATTGGCAATGGGGATGGTTTCCAAGTTGTACTCCAAGTAGGCCTGGTTGAGCGGGTATTCAGTAAAATGCACAGGTCCAAAGGGAGATGCAGGGGGCAGTATAGTGCCTAGGATGGTTTTGAAGGTTGGTCTCTGGAGGGGGTGGTTGGCTGATTGTCTACTTGGCTGGAGTTAAGATGGAAGATCTCTAAGACTAGATAAGGTAAGATTTGTTTTAAATAAAGGTTTATAAAACTTTTATTATCAAAAATGATGATGTGGTCATCACCACACTGCCAGTGTTCTTATACCATGTGATTTTTATTCTTCACTTTTTGTGGGCTTCAGGTCCATGAGCAGTTTTTCAGTAGGGCATGGATCTTGGCTTAGGGTCTTAAGAGCAGCAGGTCCTGGTTGGGTACGCTCTGGCAAACAGGAGTGGCAATGCTCAATTTTGCTGCTGTGGTTCACTATGTCACCTGAGTGGGCTAACTGCATTCCCCTTTCTGGACTGGGGACTGGCAGCAGTTGGTGCTTATTGTCAGGGCTAGTAGTGGGTCTTGTCCACGCCACAACTTCTGCGTAGGTCTGGGCCCTCAGTGGCACCAGTTTGGCAGGTCTTGGTTGGGCTGGCTCTGGAGGACAGCAGTGGTAATGCTTTTTTTGCTGCTGTTGTTCACCATGTCACCTGAGCTGGCCAATTGTAATACTCTTTCTGGACTGGAGACTGCAACAGCTGGTACTTTTTGGCAGGGCTAGTAGTAGGTCTTTTCCCAACCTCCTTTAGGCAGGTCACTTCTCCTGCGTAGTTATAGTCCTCTAGTGGCACCAGTTTGACAGCAATCTTGCAACCACTCAGGAATCCTCATTATTAAGCCGGCAGGTCGCAGGGTAACTTAAAAATTTGAGTCTGTGACTTAACATGTTGTTGGGTCCTGGGCTGTCCTGGGGACCCAATCCGCCTTCAGAAAACTGGGGTTTGACTCTTGGGTTTTCAATACAAGTATTGAAATGTCATTCATGACAAATACCCAATTATTGAGGGTAAAACTTTAGTAACATAAGATGGCAGGTTAGGCAACTGGAAGCCGTTCAAGACATAGACAATTGTATAGAGGTTTATTGCCTGACAGAAGGCTTTGGCAAAGATTTTACATTGTCTAAGGCTACCAGTGTAAATTCACTGCCACCCTAAGCTTTGGAAAAAACTTTTTTCCCCCATTGCACCAAGAAAGGCCTAAAAGTAACAGCTAAGCTGCTCAATTCCTTGGGGGACTTGGCACACACTGTGGATGAGAGATTTGTTCTGGCTTATCCTGTGGATTTCCCAGCTTTGGCTGCTCTGCCCTGGGAAGAAACACTGATCAATTTGGATATTTGTTGGCATGGTTTTGCCCACTTTTGAAAACAATCAAAAATTCCTAATCAGGAGACACCACATCAATGTCTAGGGAGTCAAATAAATCTGAAATTCTTGGATTGCTTCCCAGCCAATCAGGTGGGGGCGCGGAAATTGAACTGGAATCCTCCAGCACCCCTGGCCATGCCCAGCAAAATTTCTCTCCTAGCCAACCAGATGAGCCTCTTAAGGTCATGTGATCTTTTCCTTGGTATCTCACTCCTTTTAACAATGCCAGGGGACTTTGAGTCCCCTGCTTGTCAATTTTCACCTTAATAAAACTTTGATAGTTTTAAAACCAAAGAAAGAAAGACCTAGTCTTTATTTTTGGACTCTGTTTGGAGTCCTTCCCCTTTTTTAGCAAAAGTGTTAGTAATTATCTTCTTGAAAACTTACTATTAAACTGTCTGTTTTGAACCCAGTGGTTGCCTTTGAGACTTATATTACAGTGTTAACACTTAGTTGTTGTGTTGTTTGCTGTCTCTTTTGAAACCACTGTTTGAACTCAAATTCCAATTCAAAAATTTATATAAATCCTACTATAATCTTGAGGTTTTTTTATTAATTTTCTGGTTTTGAACCCGCTTTACCTTCTTTTACGCCAGTCAAGCCACCCAAAACCACTGTCCAGGTCTCCAAGTGGTTTCTCCTGCTCCACTCCTGGTTTTTTTTCTTGAAGCTTCCCCAGTTGCCTAAAATCTTACTGTTTGAAACCTAATTTTAGCACCCCTCAATTCTAAATTTTGTGGGCTTCATTATTATGATCTTCCCAGTTCTTAGATTTGTGGTATTTTCTCTGGCCCCTTTTGTGCTTCTCCTCTGGACAGATTCCCCCAATTTATGGTCCCGCATCTCTTCCTCTGTTTGCCTTGTGGGAGATAATCCCTCTAGTCTCCTACATATACCTGGTGCACTTCTCCTTTTGGGGGAGACTATTGTCCAGAGTCTATCTTGTGATGCCCTGGATTTCCATGCTATCAACCACACTGTGCCTACTCCCACATTGGAGGGGGTGTTGGCTCCTGCCCTTCCCAGTTTGGAGGGGGACAACTTGGCACCCTTTGAGCACCTGCAAAGTTGCCTCATGCTCCCACCTGCACACCCTGGTTGCTTGTCGGGTTGATGTTGATGGGGCTGAATGCATACTTCCCCCAGTTGTCTCCCACGTCCTCTCTTTGGTCCCCTCTCCAAGCGGCCATCCCAGTACTCCACTGGGCGGCATCCTGGTGGTATATCTCGCCAGGATGGGAGCCAAACTTAGTTAGTTTAGCCCCCCTCTCTCACAGCCGGTAAGGTACAGTAGCATAACTGCAGGGATCACATAATTAGCCAAGTTGGGAGTTGGGCAAGATGACGCAGAGGTGTCTATGGGTTTGAATCCATTGAGTTGAATTGTGTTGACTCATGGTATGATATCCCTTTGGGACCTTGTGGTTCAGGTCCACACTGAGTATAAGCTGGCTGGTTATCCCCTATCCCAAGGCAAGCTATCAAGACAGCTGTGAAGATGATATAATTCATCTTCTGACTTGGGGAGGGGTGATGTGTCTAGTAAGGTTACTTGCTTAGTCTAGGTAGAGGATTGATTAATGTTATTATTGAGGATAATATTCAATCAATGATAGCACAACCTATCATTGAGATTTTTGTCTTTATTTATACTAGTGGACCTACAAGGCATTATTATTAGAAGGCATGACATTGGGAACCAAGAGTCTGAGTTGCATCTGTTAATCCCTTTTCTGGATTGGCTTGGGTGGCTGGCAATTGAGAAGGTTTGGCTGGATCCAAGTTTGCATTGGCACTGTTGCAAGTGCATACTGTTGGGTAAACTGGTAGGAGTTAGTCTAGATAACTATTCAATTACTATACCTGATAACAGGGTAGTAAACCCAAGATAGGAGTGAACAATAGATGGGGGTAATAACTTATCTTTATTTAATATATTTACCAAGTATATATAGTAGGGTGGGAAATTGGGAGAGGGAAATCAGTGGAATGGGGAAACAGGGAAATAGTACCAGGCTTGGCATCAATACCAATATTAGCTATTGATTTTGCGCCCGGAAGTAGATATTGATTTATCAATCAGATTGTTGATGTTATCTCCATTTAGTCTTCTGGACTTAAGCACCAGGTGCAGGCTTCAATTCCGGAATCAACAGCTTGTTTGCTGCCCCTATTTGCAACCTTCAAAAGGCAACAGCGTCCATGTTGACACTTTGTCAACATGGCCACTGTTGACTCAAAACTCTAAATCTCCTATGTTTTTTGCTAGTTGCGCTAGCTTAATTATTCTTTTAAAGCATTCAGGGGTGCAAACCCAGAAAACACGACAAAATTGTGGCCATCTCAATACAATTTAATATTAAGCTTAATTAAAAACTCAATTTAACCAGATTTTTCCTTTACTTTTACTAATAAAAATTGGTTTATTTTTTTATTTGTTTTCACAACGTAAAAGTGTCAATGTTGACACTTTTTAAGCTAAACTTATTTTTAACAGAAAAACTGAAACATCTAAAATAAAAAATTAAGTGCACATTTAAAAATATATCTTATCAAATTATTATATAGAAAAATACAGTGTGCATACAGTTGATTGTTAAAAGGTTCATGTTATAAATATATATGTGGCACTTATTACAGCTTTAATATATTAAATGGATTGGTGGCTAATGGTGATCTAATAATTTAAGTGTGAGTTACTATGTAATTTACTATAGATTTTATTATTAAAAATAATGTCAACACTCAGAAATGTTGTTTATTTGCTCTTGATAATCCACCAGGGTGGAGTTAAGCAAATTAGAGTAGCGCAATTAAGCCTAAATTAAAATGCACCTTTTATAAAGAATGTTGTAAGCAATGGTGTCGACACTTTACCTTTTTCATACTTGAATACAACTTATTAACAATCTTCAATATAGTCAATGGTAAAATATCATATTTCCACCCCCAAAATATAATTTTTAATAAAGAAATAAAGAACTTTGATACTTTTTTACTTATTTTCATATGTTTTTTTAATTTTTATATGTGAACAAAAATACACAGAAAACAGTTAATATTTGCTAGCCTGCTTAAATTTAATTAAGTGTACTATGTTTTTTCATAGTAAATTTTCAAAATAATGTTGACAGTGAGAATGTTGTCAAAAATAATGTCTACAATTTTTCTAATTGACAGTGAGATTTCAGCATTTTTTTACTAATTGACACTCATAATGTTGACGCTTTTCAGTTCTCACATATAAAACTTCTCATTTTTCAATATATTGTATTTTTAACTTTTTCTTTCATATTTTATCATTTTTAAAATAAAATCTAGATCCAAAGTTACTACTTTTACATATTTATCTTAACTTTTAACTTGTTATTTAAAACTATAATAAATTAAAAACTATACAAGCATTTTTTAACTTTTAAATGCCTTCAAAAGCCATCTAAGATTTAATTTTTATATAAATACTTTTAAAGTTGTTTGTTTGTTTTTTAAATAAATTGCTTTATTTTAAACCATTTTACTTATTATTTTAGGACAAAAACTCCTCAAAGCAACCAAAGGGTACCAAGCGTCCCTCCAAGGCCACCAAGACTCCAAAGAAAAAGCCTGTCTTGTCAAAAAAGGCCACTCCAAAACCATCCCCCAAGCCCTCCCCTGAGAAGAGCCCTGCTCACTCCACTGGGGGAGAGGAAACTGATGGTTCCCTTACCAACCACAGTTTTTATAACTCTGCTTCCAACAAAGAGCCAACCAAGTTGAAGTGCTCAGCCCAAAAGTCCCCACCCAAAGATAAGTCTCCTGCACATGAGGAGCATCAAGATAAGCCTCCTTCTGCTTCCCCCCCTGCCACCAAACTCCCCCCATCAAGCTCATCTTGGGATGATTCAAAGCCCCACCCCAATTACTTTCCCAGCTTCTGCCATGTTCCTGCTGGCCCCTGGGACCCTTTGGTGTCCCACAACATTTGCAATGTTGACGGCAAATTCAAGGTTCCCTCTTCCTTACCCAAATACTTCCCAATCATGAGCGTAAAGGGTGGGCCAGCCATGGTGGCCAATGGGTATATTTTTTCTTGCAACAATGCCAACCAGGGCTTCAAGAGCTGCCATTACACCTGCAAGGACCGCTCCTGCCCAGTGCAGCTCAACACTGAGCGCTGGGACTTAGTCCAAACCATCAAGGGCAAGCATACTTGCACAATGCCCAATACCACCATTGCCTGCCTCCTTAAGTGGTATCTTGTCCAGGTGATGCCCACCTCCAAAGATCTTTCCACCACCCAGCTGGCCGTGCTTGCCTGTAAGCACCTCTCCCCCACCAATCTGAAGAGGGTTCCAACCCACAATCAGCTGGTAAAATTTGTTAGTGATAGGCGTCAAGCCTCAAACCCTCTGGCCAAGAGCACCACTACAATCAAAGATCTGGTCCTCACAGATGCCCTCAAGAAGACAGAGGATGGTGAGATGTTCCTGCTTCATGACAATGGGCAGGAAGTGGAGGATAGGATTATAGCCTACACCACAACACAAAACCTAGAGCAGCTCAACACTACTACCACCTGGCTGTGCAACGGCACATTTGCTACCTGCCCCACCCTATTCAAGCAGCTTTGGGTCCTGAATGGGCAATTTGGTGACCAAGTTATCCCTCTTGTGTTCTTTCTCCTTCCTGGTGCTAAGACAGACGTCTACACCAGAGCCTTTAAGATTGTCTGGGATGCTTTGTGCTCCCTTCCCATCAACCAGCTCCCCCCTCCCACCCACACCACAAGGGCCAATTCCTCCTCTGCTGAGAAGGATGAGTTGACCCTAGCTGCTGAGCAGCTAGCTCATGCGCACTCACTTGGGCCAAAGGTTATTATAATGGACTTCAAGCAGACTAAGTTTAGAGCCTTTGAAGCCACCTTCAATGGAGAAGTCCAGGGCTGCTTCTTCCATTTTGGCAGGCCCTCATCAAAAATCTCAAGAGTGAGAAGGACCTTTTTGAGAAGTATCTCAATGATGGTAAGGGGAAGTGCCACTTTGCCTTGACTCAGTTTACTGCCTTGGCTTTTGTACGCCCAGAGCATACTGGGCTTGGCTTTGAGGCCCTCCTGGAGGATGCTTATATCAAGAAGCACTCCACCATCTTCAAGGATTACCTTGAGTACTTTGAAAAGCAATGGGTGGGAAAAAAGGTGACTGCCTGGAGAGGAAAGAGCGGGGCCACTGCCCCTTGGAACTGCCAGGGCGCCTGTATTAAAGGGGAGATGAAGACAACCTCTAGCCTTGAGGTTTAGCATAAACACCTGAAGGCAAAGTTTGGGGCCAACCCCAAGTACAACAAGTTCTTCTCTAAGCTGCAGGAGGAGCAGGCCTGGACTATCTCCAAGTTTTGCAACCTGGCCAACTGGGTGGCCCCCAAAAAGAGGAAGAGTAAGGAGCAGGACTACCAGAAGGACGTCCAGCAGGTGGTCAAGAAAAAATATAAGGTGGCAGAAATCAAGAAGTACCTCAAAGATGTTGCAACTGCTCTTGCTGGTGGCTTTAATTAGCTTAATAAACCCTGCTTTGCTTTGCCTATATTATTTTTACTTTTAAACTTTTATTTTTTGATTTCATTGTATAGTAATAGTCTTTTTAGGTATAAATAATAAGTTTAAGATACAGTTTCAATGCAGTTTAGTAAGAAATATCTTATATTTTGTTAATTTATCTTTAAAGTATGAGATTATTTCAGTTATGCTTATATAAATAATAATAAATTAAACAAAATATTTTCTTATATGTTGTAGTTATTATGATATATAAAATATCTTCATTTTGATTCATTGTAATTTTAGTTTGTATGGGAATAAAAAAAATTTTATAATAAAGAGTGTAATTTACATAGTAAACTAAAAGATATTTGCTTATATCTCCTGTTTCTTATTACTTATAATAATTTTTTATTGCATTTTTGAACTCTCTAGGATCATTTTAGTAAATTAAAGTAGTTCAAAATAATTTTTTATATTAAAAATGTTCAGGGTAAAGTGTGCCATTAGTTAAAAAAGTGTCAACATCCAGGAGACGACATTATTAAAAACCAAATTTGCACTTTACTATAGTGTCAACATGGCCACTGTTGACATTTTTAGTGTTGACATGGGCAATTTTGCCCTTCAAAATACCCAAATATAGAGGAGAATTGAGTAGAATCCAGAATGCTCTGGTATCCACTAGTTCTCAATCAATTGGTTGACTGATTGCAGATGGATTGAGGCCAGTAAACAAGAAACCTACAGGAAGGAACACCATTCCAAGATGGAAAAGCTCCCCAACTAATTGATATCTACCCACTAGGTGGTTGCCCCATTCAAGGAAAGAATTAAAGTTGAATTTAATAAGTCAATAAAATATATTTAACTTATTTTTAGGCTTGGATTACTTATCACATGTTTAATTAAGCTTTTATTTGATTGATTTATTAAAATTTAATTATATTTATATTTATTTAAAATTAAAATTGTATATTTCAAGTCTAAATAAAAAGTAAACCTATATAAGTATAGTATCACTATTAAGTTTAGTAAGGCTAAAATAATTATTTTAAAATACATATTTGATTTTTTAAATCTTTTTAAAATGTAGAGCTGATCTGCAGCTTTAAAATAAGCTATTGGACATCAAAATTGGCTTAGTATTCACTGAGATACATTGCTTTTAGTTTTTTAGTGTGCATTAAAAGTAAATTTAGATAATAGCAAATCGAGTCCAAGCCTTTGATTATGACGTGAACCCGATTCCAGCACTTAACTATATATCTCAGCATCTAGAGCAGCTAGGGCTATCATATTTGGTACCATTTTGATCATAATCATCTGAAAAATTGATCTACATCCTCTAAATTTCAGGAAAATCATTATATTGAAACAGAATTTTATCATTGCCAGTTTACACCACTGACACCATTATTTGGATAATGGAATAATAAGCAAGATTAACCATCAAACAATCTGCAGTCAATTAGATTTGGTGATGTATACAAATGGAATACTATATCATTTCACTTGAAGATAAATAAATTCAAATTTAAAAGACAACCATCTCTTACTTTAAACTAATAAATATATTTGCAATTTGAACTATATTCTGTCATGGCCATAGTTTTCCTAGGTGTGGCTTGGCCAAAGCCCTGCCTGCTTGCGGCAATTGTAGATTTAAATGTAACAATCAATTGCAAGTGAGTGGTGGCACGGGAAATTAGGTCCAAGTGGGATGTGAATGCCCCATGCCCAATTTTCCCTTCCTTGACCTGCTGGTCAACAAATCCTGACCTCAAAGGAGGTCAGGTAACAGCTTACAAATACCACCAATGGTGGTTCTGTAAGCTGTCCAAATATTGTATTCAAGGAGGCCACCTCATCAAGATGTACCCAAAGGCTTTAAGTAACAATTTTCCCCACCAAACTACCTTAGTAGTTTGATATTTTACTCTCAAAAATATCTTGCCTCAATGATTCACTTATTTCAATATTTTCCAATCAGATTTGTAATAACCAGACTGCTAGATTCTGCTTTCTCACCTCTTCAATTTCCTGGTAATCTTCCACCTCCTGCTAAAATGATTCCTGAACCCCGCAAAATTGAATGTGAGCCTATCTATGCTGCTGATTCCTTGATGTTGAGCCAAATAAAGGTTTTCCTGATGTACCTGGGCATAATCTTCTTCTGCACCTTTCCTTATTCACTCTTCAAGGGTTATCATTTCCAAGTAAACACACATTTTCTCCTCCTCATTGGTAATGTCATCCTCATTTGGGTGTACATTCCCCATTTGATTGATTACAACAATCTCTCACTCTACTTTACCTTGACATTATCAAACTACTCTAATTTTGATATGTTGTACAGCCTGCACATCTTTGTTGTTAGATCATTCTCTTGCATCATTGATATCTCAGTGGTGACTTCCACAATTCTCATTACTTCATTTTGTAGACTTTTTGCAGTGGTTTTCTTTCCCCTGTTATACTCATCCTTTGCAAATATAGATATCACACAACCTTGTTTTGATTTACTCTCATGCCTCAAATTCTGGCAGCCTGCTCCTAGCTTTCATACCCCTTGTTAAATAATGCAAGAGAAATCTTGGCACTGACTGAGGAATGGACCCAGCATGGTTTCCCTCAGAAGCTTTTCAGCTTCTAACTCAAACAAGCAGAACCCAAATTCCATGAGTGGTGTTTGTCTATTCTTGATCAAGCACCAAACTCCTTTGATGATGTGTCAACCCTAATTCCTTTGGTGATGTGCCAAGCTCCAGCAACTTCCTCTTTGATTGACAAAAAAACCCTGTTCTCAAGTTCTCAAGGCCCTCAACCTCTAAACTTGCACCTCAAGCAGTTTAAAGCCAATGCTGAGAAGTCATCACTCCCTGAAAGCGCTAAGCTTGCAACCCTCTATCTCATCCTTGACCACACCGGTCAAAGCCTGTCACCCTGGTTGCACCCTTCTGCTTCTGTCTCTAATATGATACAGCGCCTCCTGCAAGCAGTCAGGGGTAAGCTATTGACGTCCCAGCAGCCAACTCAGCCTCTGTTGGAGGCTCCTTCCATGTTAAATTGCTTGCAAAGTCAACAGGAGCCAGCCACTCCACAAGGGCCCATATCCCCTGAGGTTTCTCAATCTCTTGTAACTCCAGCCCCCACTCTGGCTATAGCTCCTGCCATCAGTTCTCCTCCTCAAAGCATTCCTACCCTGGCTGCGCTCTCCTCTTCACAATATTGACAACTCCGTGCTACCCTGGCAAACTTGGACTCTACTGACTCCCAAGCGCCTACTTCAGGTAACACTACCAATGCTTGTAAACTTATATGCTTCAACCAGAACCGTCCATTGCTATCTGCCAAGGATCAGGCTATAGTGGATCTCCACGTTGCCACTATGAATAAGGTTACACTTACTCCTTCCCTTGAGCCTACTGACATTGAACCTGTGATTGACCAACCCTTTGTAGCCTTGAATGAGGACCTGTTGTCCATTCAGACATCTCCTCAACTCCAGGTACAAGTTGATTACAATCACTCCCCTCTATCAAATAAAACAAAGACGGGATTTTTTTGTTTCATGGTTCCTTTGCTTCCACATCACATCTAACAAAAGCTTTAGCTTTAGTAGATACTGGTGCCACAGAAAACTTCATTTAAAAAGATCTGGTTGACAAGCTAGGTTTTGAATATAATCCTGGTGCTCTGTGCAAAGGAGGGTTATCCAATGTCTTCTGTTCATTCAAACTATGTTGCCTGTTATCTTTCTCCATCACTGATCATGCCTTTGTTGCTGACTTCACAGTAGCAAAGCACCTGACATACCTGGTGATCCTAGGCGTGGAATGGTGGCAGGAGCACAATATCACCCCAATCCTCAAAGATAACCTACTGAGGATTGCTCATCCTGCCATAATTTCCTTGGAGCTACTAATGATCCTGTTTGGGAAAAAAGCCCCTCACATCTTGATGTCAGTCTCAGCAACAACAAAACACGCCATGACATTTGATGTCCTTCTGTTGTGCCTCTCCCACTTACACACAGCCTTTGATTCTAAGTTGGCTGATGGTCTCCCTGCACACTCACAATTTGACTTTGAGTTTAAACTCACTGTTGATTTTGTAAAAGTGCTTCTCCTTTTTCCCTTGAACTTAAAGGAGGAACAATGCTTAGAAGAATGGACAAAGGACATGGAAGCCAAAGGACATATCTTTAGGAAATCTTCTCCTATATGTTCTCCACTGCTTTTTGTTCAAAAGTCTGATGGATCATTACGCCCCTGCATTGATTTTGGCAACCTGAACAATGTGACTGTACCAGACCCATACCCCATGCCCATTGAGTCTCAGATCTCCAGGGAGGTGGAGAAAGCTAGAATCTTTTCAAAGCTGGACCTCTTAAATGCTTTCAACCAGATTTGCATCAAAGAAGGTCAGGAATGGCTCACCACTTTCAGGACTAAGAAAGGCATCTTTCAGTACCAAATCATGCCCTTTGGTCTAAAAAATGCCCCAGCAGTCTTCTAAAAGATGATCAATGCAGTTTTGGGTGACCTCATTGGGAACTGTGCTATTGCATACATGGATGACATCTTAGTATAATTGCTGGATGAGGAGTCTCATGCCACCCACATTTGTGCCGTAGTGGAAAGAATCCAAAAGGCCAATCTTGTCATCAAACTAAGCAAATGTGAATTTTTCAAGAGTAAGGTTTCTTTCTTAGGAAATCTGATCTTGGAGAAAGGCCATGTCATTTCCCCTGACAAGGAAGCTGCAATAAGGAATTGGCAGACCCCAACTAACATTACCCAACTCCGCAGTTTCCTGGGAACATGCAACTTCTTGAAACACTTTACCCCCCACTTGTCAGAAACAGCAGCCCCCTTTACACTGCTAGTGGGAAAAAAACTCTGGAATGGTCCACACAATGTGATGCTGCGTTCAATGCTGTTAAGAACATCATGTGTTCTGCCACCATGCTCTGCCATTTTGATGCCTCCAAACCCTTCATCTTAGCCACAGATGCCTGCAAATTTGCCATTGCCTCAGTCCTTCTACAAACTGCTGATGATGGACTAGAATACCCTGTGGACTATTTCTCTATAAAAATGAGATCTGAAGAGCTCAGCTACATTATCTATGACAAGGAGTTATTAGCAGTAGTAGAGTCTATTAAATACTGGCAGCATCACCTTTGCTCAGCCACATACCCATTTACAGTAAGGACAGACCACAAAGCCCTACTGTATTACTGGTAACCTTGTCTCTTAACTGAACTTCAGACCAGATGGTATGAAGTCCTAGTCAATTTCAAATTCCAATACAAGTTTATCAAGGGTATTGATAACCATCTGGCGGACTCCCTCAGTTACAACCCAGCATTCCTTTCAGACGTTAAGGCTGAACAAGAATTTAATACAAAGGTCATGATTCCCCCAGCACCATTCTATCCTCTCCTCCCACGGAAAAAATCTGTACTCTAAGTGTCCAAGAACCTGCCAACCCAGACCTGGTAGCTAGAGTCAAGTTGCTGCAACCTTTAGACAAACGATACCCCCAGTTGTTTAAGTTGGCAAGTCAATCTACTCCCCACACCTGCTACAGTTCTGAATATAGTACCATAATTCACAATGGTTGCCTGTGGGTACCTGATGGTGATATTTTCATGGAAGTCATCAAGGCCCACCATGACAACATATTGGTTGGTCACCAAGGGAAAAATAAGACCATATAGATAATATGTAAACAATTTGATTGGAGAGGTCTCACATCAAACGTAGCTAAGTACTTGGGGCTGCATGGTTTGTCTAAGGGCAAAGCCCTCCCGTCTCAAACAGACAGGTCTACTGGTCCCCCTAAAAATTCCAAATGGGCCATGGACATCTCTGTCTGTTGATTTCATAGTAGAACTTCCTCCATCAAACGGTTATGATGCAATCATGGTAGTAGTAGATTGTTTCACAAAGATGAGTCGTTTCATCCCCTGACAAACCACAATCACATCAGTCCAGATGGCCAAACTGTTTGTCAACAATGCCTTTGCCCACCATGGAATCCCCCAAGAGATCATAAGTGACAGAGGTCCCCAATTCACAGCACAATTCTGGAAGGAATTCTCCAGACTCCTATGCATTAATTTATGCAGATCAACAGCCTACCACCCCCAATCCAATGGCCAGACAGAGAGTGTGAATCAATGTTTGGAAACATTTATTAGATGCTACTCTAACGCTAAACAAGATAAATGGTCCCAAAACATACCAATGGCCCAGTTTGCTTACAACAATGCCCCATACTCCTCTTCTAATGTCTCTCCATTCTTTGCAAATTATGGCTACAACCCCCAATGTAACTTTGGCTCACTCTCAGGTAACAAAGTGGAATTGGCATCCTCACAGGCAGTAGCTTTAAAAAGAATCCACAAAGAAGTCAAAGTGTCCTTAACTCATGCCATGACAGCTTATATGGCTTATGCAGACATGAAAAGAAGAGAGGGCCCAGCGTATGAAATTGGTGATCAAGTACTGGTTGACTCCTGGAACATGCAACTAAAAGTACCCTGCCGGAAGCTAGGTCCCAAAAGAGTAGGTACATTCAGAATCTTAAAGAAGATTGGATCTTCAGCCAACCAACTTGACCTCCCTCCCTCCTTCCACATCTTCAGCACAACTCATGAATGCCTTTTAACTAAGTATGAAGGTCCCCTTGTATTAATTCTGACCCCATAATGGTGGATGGACAACTGGAATATGAACTGGAATCAATAATTGCATCCAAACTATCCCACAAGCGCCTGCACTACTTAGTAGCCTGGAAAGGATACCCAGTCTCAGAAAACTGTTGGATTCCCCACCACAACCTCACTCACACCCAAGAAATGCTCCAGGAATTCCACAAAAACAACCCCCAAGCAGTAGGTCCAGTAAAGACCACATTAGCTGCCATGAAACTCCCTCCTGCCCATAAGAACTATGCACTGGCAGCACTCCCAGGAGGCAGGAAGTCCCTGTTACCAAATAAGGAGAGTAATTTCATGGCCATAGTTTTCATAGGTGTGGCTCAGCCAAAGCGCTGCCACTAGGGGAAACCCAGCCCAAAGCCCCGCCTGATTGCAGTGATTGTAGATTTAAATCTAACAATCAATCACAAGTGGGTGGTGGCACAGGAAATTGGGTCCGAGTGGGGCGCAGATGCCCCACACCCAATTTTCCCTTCCTTGACCTGCTGGTCAACAAATCCTGACCTCAAAGGAGGTCAGGTAACAGCTTACAGAACCACCATTGATAGTATCTGTAAGCTGTCTAAATATTGCATTCAAGGAGGCCACCTCATCAAGATGTACCCAAAGGCTTTAAGTAACAATTTTCCCCACCAAACTACCTTAGTAGTTTGATATTTTACTCTAAATAAATATCTTACCTCAATGATTCACTTATTTCAATATTTTCTCATCAGATTTGTAATAACCAGACTGCTAGATTCTGCTTTCTCACCTCTGCAATTTCCTGGTAATCTTCCACCTCCTGCTGAAATGATTCCTGAAACCCGCGAAATTAAATGTGAGCCTATCTATGCTGCTTATTCCTTGATGTTGAGCCAAATAGAGGTTTTCCTGATGTACCTGGGCATAATCTTCTTCTGCACCTTTCCTTATTCACTCTTCAAGGGTTATCATTTCCGAGTAAACACGCATCGTCTTCTCCTCATTGGTAATGCCATCCTAATTTGGGTGTACATTCCCCATTTGATCAATTACAACAAGCTCTCTCTCTACTTTACCCTGAAATATTCTTCAATTTGACCAAGCTTATTTTATTCAATCAATTCAATCCTCAACAAATAGTTTATCCATTCAATCATATAAAAGTATCTTAAACAATCAGTTGCTTATCTTCCAATTTTAATCCACACATTCTGGAGTTAGATAATCTACATAGATAAGCCTCTTTGATATGATTGCATGGGTTAATCAACTTTTTAAAAATCAACCAATTAGATAATTATTTAGAAAAGTCTAAATGGACTAGATTTTAACTTTACATAATTTAGGTCACACTCACTGAATTCAACCTTTACAGTTTCAAAGATGCATGTAAGGGATTGAATGTAAGCATGAGCCAAATCAAGCTTTTAAAAGTAAATTTATAGAAAAAGTAATTAATTCAAATCTGTTACAGTTTGAGCCCACTCAAGACAACATTACAGACAAAAACACTTTTATTAATATATATATAAGTGACTCTGTCTGTCTGTAATTCCACCTCAAGTTAGCTCAAGCCTTAAGGGATTTGACTGAATTAATTTTTAGTTAAATTTGATTTTAAAATTTGATTGTTAAGCCAAAACCTAATTTGGCTCATCCTTACATTCAATCCCTTCCATGCATCTTTGAAAGTACACAGATTGAATTCAGTGGAGTTTGGTCTAGATTATGTTGAACTGAAATATAAGCCACTCAAACTTTAATAAATAATTATCTAATTGGTTGATTTTTAAATTGTTGATTAACTCATGCAATCATATCAAAGTGGCTTATCTTTATATATTACCTGACTTTAGAATGGGTGGATTAAAATTAGAAAGGAAGCAGCAATTGTTTAAGATCCTTTTATCTGATTGGATGTTTAAACTCTGCTGAGGATTGAATTGACTGATGAAAAGAGAGCTTGGGCAATTTAAAGCAATACAGTTCTAATTACAAGTATAAATATTGGTTAAAGTAAGAGATGGTTGGCTTGGACATTTAGAATTGATCTATTCCAAAGTAAATTAATAGAACATTCCACTTGGATGCATCACCTGATCCAAGTAGCTGCATATTGTTCAGAGTAGACCTTGCTTGCCACAGCTTCATCCCAAAAGAACATCAGTGAGGTAAACTAGCTATGCTAAAATTATGATTCAATATAATGATTTTCATGAAATTTAGAGAATGTAGATCAATTTTTTAGATGATTCTGATCAAAATGGTAACAAGCATGATAGCTCTAGCTGCTCTAGATGCTGAGATATATAGTTAAGTGCTGGAATCGGGTTCACGTCATAATCAAAGGCTTGGACTCGATTTGCTATTATCTAAATTTTACTTTTAATGCACACTAAAAAACTAAAAGCAATGTATCTCAGTGAATACTAAGCCAATTTTGATGTCCAATAGCTTATTTTAAAGCTGCAGATCAGCTCTACATTTTGAAAAGATTTAAAAATCAAATACATATTTTAAAATAATTAGTTTAGCCTTACTAAACTTAATAGTGATACTATACTTATATAGGTTTAGTTTTTATTTATACTTGGAATATACAATTTTAATTTTAAATTTAAATAAATATAATTAAAATTAAATTTTAATAAAGCAAGCAAATAAAAACATAATTAAACATGTGATAAGTAGTCCAAGCCTAAAAATACAATTAAATATATTTTATTGATTTATTAAATTCAACTTAAATTCTGTCCTTGGACGGGGCAACCACCTAGTATATATTGGATGGTATGAAAATCAGACGCCTGAGGCTGAATTCGAAGTCCTATGCTTTGAGTTTAAAAGACTTCAGATAGGAATTGAGGTCAAAGTAGAGCTTTGTAATATAAGCTAAGTTAATACCTCGCTTGAGTGGATTACGTATAGAATTTATATATTTTTATTCCAAGAATTAAGTGAATTCTTGTGATTGGTTAGATAATAGAAGAACAGGTGATTTCATTCGCTCCTCAAATTCTTAAGTGGACATATTTTGAACAGATTCCTGTCTATTTAAAACTTGATGGAGAGGCTAGGGCTCCACATTTTACCCCATCAAATATAAATACTAATTTAGAACGCTTCTTAATCAAAATCGTTTAAATCATAGAGCTCATGGGAGAATAGCCATCCACTTATCTTCGATCGTTGTCAAACCATCAGATTCGGGTTCTACTTTTTAGCCCATTTCTATTCAACAATACGAACTATAACTGTTAATTTATATTAAAAGAAAAAACCAGGAGCTTTAATTCTGAACCAGTTGATCCACCTCTTCTTTAATAAGCGGGTTAATGGCAAGATCATCTCCTCTGGCAGCGAAATAGAATCTAACTTTTGGAATACTCCATCTCTGCTGCAAAGCCCAAAGATTGGATATACAAGTTAACCAAGCAACTATAAAACAGGCTTTACAAAATGTGAAGCAACCAAAATGATTTCTACTTTCTTTACAATTTTGATTGCTTCAACAGCAGCACAAAATGTACAACCTGACCGCATATCAAGGGCAGCCATAAAAGGCGAACTTCTAGGGCTATCGATTTACGAAGACCATGTAATTGTCTCCATTTCAGAAAACTCCACGTTCCATTATAAAAACATGACAAGCAATGTAACATTCATTGAACCCGAGATGTTCTACCCCGGAAGAGGCGCTCTTCTTTTTACCTCGGCAGGCCCTAGATACACTGTCAACGGACGGAAAGGCGAGATCGTCAAATTTACCTCCAACGATGACAGTGCTGCAAGCAAAGATTTCCGGCTGTCTCAAGGCTTCATCACTGACATGTACCAGGCGGGCGATCGACTGTATGCCAGCAGCTTCAACTACACCAATGGAGCTCCCCTCACTACAATCTGGAGATTCAAAGAGGATGAGTTCAAGGAGTGGTTTACTGTTGATGGACTTATCACTAAGTTTGTACTCGGCAAGAGTAGGAAAGTGTTTTATGGTATCAAGCATAACGAAGACGAAGAAGTTTCTAAGGAACTCATCAAAATATCTGTTTCTTCAAAGTGCCGAGATCCCCCTCCTACGACCCAGCTAGTCAAACATATAAGTATTGATCCCATCCACGATACCATTGCACGTGATGCTGACGATAACATCTACTTGCCTTCACAAGATAACGCAGTCAGTATCATTAATAGCGATTTGGAACTCAAAGTTGCTTTCAATTCCAGCGTTGAAGTAACTCAGCTTGTCATCTCAGAAAAGAACCTTTATGTTGGAGGGCATTGTTATGCACCCGGTTATGACTACAGTGAGATCTGCCTTGCTACTTACAAACTCTAATTCTCTGAAGTCACGTATTATTTATACCCCTCAAAAAAATACATTTTAATTATTCAACAAAATATCAATACAGTATGTACATAATCTTGTAAACGGCATCTCAAATATATATCAAAATTATCTCACAATTATTGTCAGGAAAACTCATCCCTTAGTGTTGACTTAGCCTTACCTGAGCAAAAAAATAGGTGTCCTAAATGAGAATGTCCCTTATAAAACCCGTCAGTATGCCAGGAAATTAGAAAGGCTTAGTAAATCTCAGAAGCCTTCAATATATCAACCTTGTGTTGCAACCAAGTTCCCGCACTTGCCCGCTAACGTATCTTACAATACACAGGGGCGCTCAATGAGTTGCCCCTTGACGTATCTAACGACATGAGTCGTTCTGATATCAGTGGCAAATGGCGGGTACTTCATCCTAATTAGGAGTGCTGCCAATTTGACCTGCTGATCCCCGCACAAGTTGTTCCTCAGCTTTGAACCCTACATGGAACTTCCCACTATGTCACCCCCTGGTGGCCTTGTGGCTTCCCCAATTAGTATATTAACCACAACGTTCTACAAATAAACAATACCTTATTCTTATTATTCTGTCCTTTCTATTGGACTGTTGTCTTCCCCAATTCCAAATACTGAATTCTCATTGGTTCAGTTGCAACAGCTGCATTTTTACATGCCTTTGATGGCACTAAGGCATTAAACTGTAATTGTTTGACTATCAGGAATACCCCAAGCCTAGTCTCTCTGCTCATGGGAATAGAAATATTGGAATCTCTTTTTGAATTTTATTAATGATCCCAGTTTAGATGGTAAAAGGTTTTGCTTAATAATACAATTAGTTAAATTAGGAATTATACTCTTTATAATAGCTGAATCAATTTGGAGTCAAATAGACTACTAAAAACTATGTAAAGTTGTTGAAAAATCAGTATTCTGAGTCCTTTTTTGCATGATGATTTGATTTTTGCATGTGCACTTCCTAAGCTGAGAGGTGGAACAGAAGTGATCTACTGTCCATTGGGGTAATTTGGGCATAACATGATTAATTGCTTATTGATTTTACAGTGTGCAATCAATGATAACTAATATAGGCTAATAATTATACATTGTATAGTTAGTCTATTAATTATAAAAAAAACCAGTAGTTGCATGCTGTATACTTATTATGCTATATAATATAATAAGCTGATGATTATATGGTGTATAACTTATGAGATCTGTGTTTGATGATTAGAATGATATTTTATTGTCAATCAGACCAATCTAACAAGCTGTTTAAAAGAGCTTAGTGAAGGCCAAAGATAACACCTCCTGGAATTTTCCCTGTTCTTCACCAATGTGAAGGTGAAGACAAGATTTGCTCATGAGACTTATCATGAGAATTTAAGAAGTAAATTTAATTTAACCCCAACAAGATTAAGTTCTTGTCCAAGATCTAGCATGGGCAGAAAAAATATCTAATCTCTGAGCTTTTTTGAACAGGGTACCTCAAAAATCCCTCTACCAATTCTTTCTTCTTTACCAATGCCATCCAGGATGCCACCAAGGGGAACTGTGACCGTACAAAGTCACTGGTGAGTATTTAGCTGAATAAATGCTCTGAAATATAAAGATATTCTGTTTTTAATGTTTATTGCATATAGATAGGTTTTATTGGAATTCTTAAGGTAAAGGTTCCTAGAAACTAGATATCTATGTTTAATAAAAGAACATAATATGGATTGTCAGTAAGGATAGGCTAACTAGAAAAATTGAGGCAAGATTAGCCAAATCAATCTTGGAGACTAGGCGTCAAAAAAACGGCTTAATTAATTGGGAAGATTAATTAACAAATATGTGCTAATATAATTAATGAGGATTTAATTATAGTAGTTAATGGCCTTGACTGTGTCAAGAAGTTTGGTTAAGATCAACCATAAGAAAACCCCCAAATTTGGGTTAAACGCGCTGCGGTGGTGTCTGGTTTGAGTTTTGAAGCATTTTAATGGGTTTTAAGGCAAAAAACCATTAAATGCAAAGATAACTAAATAAAGGCAAGGATGCCTATGAATTCAGGTTTGATCAGCTGGTTCCCATTTGGAATATTAATAGCTGATTTTTGGGATGTGTAATCCACAGGGTTTTGGCATTGGGAGCTGGTGAAGCTCCATGCCAAATTGGTACATTGAGATGAATGGCGTCAGGTGACTCCTTCTCATTGTAGGTTAATTCTCATAAGTTGGGAATTGTTGGTGATCTTTTAGGTAAAGATCTATGTTAAATGCATTGAATGCCATAGACCATGTGACACAAATTGTTGGTTGATTCAGGAACCAGAGGGGTTTTCAGCTGTATATGCCCCAAATGGTATATAAGCAAAAACACTTAAACATTAATAAAAGATATTCACATTGTTGATTTTGACGCTTTCCCCTCACCTTCTTTTCAATTATCATGTCTTCTTTGTTAAAATTTGAGAGAGCCAAATTTGGAGTCCTTTGTGTGGAAACTGCTGCTGCACAAAAGGAAGTTCCTACAAGTTCATTGGAAGAAGCTTGGAACAGCCTGGAGGTCACTAAAACTGTTCCTGAAGAGTCTTTGGTGGAAGTAAAGGCTGCGTTCAAAGAGCTGTATTCCAATTACTTTGTAAAGGAAGGGACTCCCGCCCAAGGAAACCAAATCTATTCTTGGGATGCTTGGAACCTTTTAGTAGGATGGGATGAAATCTTATAACAAGTAAAAGAAATGGTGAACCGTGAAATTAAGGCGTTGAGGGTAAGAGAGGAAAAAAGTGTTGAAATCATGGCTTGTTGGCGGGATGACAACAAAGTGTTATCCCATAAAATTGCCTCCCTGGAGGCAAAGCTCCTCAAAGCTTTGTCACAGGAAGGTAATGACAATAAGAGTCAAGGGCAGGATAATGGTAGGATGGACTAATTAGGCCTGGATCCGTCACAGGAACTTATTTGCCTTCAAATTCAAGAAGAATATTAAAGTCATTACAAAAGACCGCATTAAGGGGTTGAGATGAAGAGGTCTCAAAAGCTTGTATTATAGATTTTTCTTTTTAATTATTAGACTTTATTTTATTTTTAACCTAATATTTTTGGCTATTTTATGTCATGATGAAGTAAACTGAGATCTCATTGTAATTGATGAAACAGGGATTATACACCCAAATAAGATTTATTTTTTCTAATGAAGAGGAGAAAGTTCATATTTAATTAAATATGGTAACTTTTAAAGAGGTAATAAAGTTGTTGTAACTTCAGCTATGGGGTGGGTAATAGCTGTTTGCACTTAACTCAAATACAACCTTAGTTATTATTAAAGACTAAGCTAAGATAAGCTCTTCAGCCTAATGTGTAAAATAAAGTATAAGTTATGTAGATTCAATCTTTTTTTAATAATTCAAGGAGAGAGTTATATAGTAAGGAAGGGATTAATAAGAGCTGCAGAGCGCCAGGATCCTCTGTCTACAGCCCAGTTTCCTCTATTACTTAGCCCACTATTAACCTAATGATTGGATGATCATTAGTCAATATGAACTTTAAGTGCAACTTAGTTGATCAATTGGACTAATTATCATCCAGTACAAGAGTACCATTGTACTATTTTTCACCAAGCTTAGTGGATCAATGTGCATTTACAGTGAAGGCTAGTTTACAACCAACCACTTCACAACATTCCCCCCTACTAAACTAGACATTACTTTAAAAGTATATTAACCTCTTTCAGTATGATAAATCTCCCAAAAAGGAACAGGAAGCCAGTTGTACGCTACACAGATATTCCAGAAAGGAGAATCAACAAAGCCCAAAGGTGAATATCCAAAATTCCTGTTAGAAACGTACTTGTTCACTCACCTGTGCTAGTCTCAGAAGAAGCTGAATTAACTGAAATTCTAGGCGGCAAAATAGATGTGGCTCTCCATAGTTTGTCTAGTACAGTCTCATATAAGCCAAGTACACCATCAAGTAGTTATGTAGCGCAAGACTCCGGTATGCCTACTTCTTCACAGCTCTCCAAAATTGCCAAGAAAAGAAACCGTGCTAGCAAGAGCAAGGCTCCTACACTCACAACTAATAATAAGACCAATGAACCTGTAGCCAGCTTGACCTATCTTTTTCAAGAGTTGAACAAGAATGAAGTGAGCTCTATTCCCACAATAATCCAGGAAGATAGTCAAGGTTCCTACATCAAAATGGTTGCTTTTCTTTGTTGGGAGAAAATTCCTACTCTGCAGTTCTGTGAACCAGTATTTATGTGGTCAACCCTTATTCTAGCTCTGGAAAACCCAGATGTGATCTCCAAAAAAAGGCTCAAAGTAGGAAATAACATTCATTGGTGTATACCTAGGGTGAAACTTGTAAGGTATGGCCAGTTGTGCCTACAGGACTTCTCCTTTGATGGGATATACTTAATGGACAATCAGATCTCTTGTGCTCTCAAACTTCTTGAGCTGGTTTTTACAGTGTGGTCCAATCCTTGGTCTTCTGTTGGCCCTGTGCCCTTGTGGCATGGTTTGGATAGTCACAAATATCAATTGCAACAATCTATGGGTATTACCCTAGAGCTTCTCAATTATAGTCAAGCAGGAAGTTGTCAGTCCATGACGTTAGTTAGAAACTTGGTGCTTAGCAGCTCCAAGGTTGTTTATCATCAGAGGCTGCACCATATGCCTGAGTATACTGAGTGGCTTCTTGGAGTCATTTACTAGGTAGGAGGTAAAACACCAGAGGAATATGCACAGCAAGAAAGTCTTCTCTGGGAATGCATCTTGCTTGGACTTGCATTCCCTTATTCTATTAGTGTAAACCGTGTCAATTTCCTTCCTGTAGATGAATCTCCTTTTCTTCCCTTTGCATTCCGTTGGCTACCTAGTGTCTGGCTAATATATGCCGCAGTTGCCAAAGTCTTCATCCAGTTGCTTCTGGGTTTAGAGGCAATTGCATCTTAATGAAGCGCCATTTGCCTAACCCGTCCTATTTTCTCTTTCTATAGTCCTTATCTCTTTCTTGATGCAAATAGGATAACAACCTATGGGCTATTTTCATTAGGGTTTTATTTTTCCAAGTTGTTATCCATAAAGGGGTTTATGCTTGATCACTTGGAGCCTTGCGCATGTACTGCACATGGACTCAAGTGATCAGTTGGCCTGTTTCCAGATCCTTGAGAGTGTAACTATCTACTCCCACTTTCTGGACTACTTTAACTGGACCTTGTCATAGTGAGGCAAGTTTGCTTTCACAACTGTACCCTTAATTGCTATAAAATTATACCAAGCTTCCTATCTTGTATGCAGGGAGGGCTGACCAAGTTTTTACCGCACAATCAATGTCTTTTCCCTTTGTCACCAAATTAGTAGAGTATGCCTCAGACTGTAGTTTGATTAGTGTCTGTGCTAATCTCTTCAAATGAGCGTTGGGGTTGAGAGGTTCATTGGTTTTAACTAAACTGTAGAGATGTGGCAAAAGACTTGGTTGACAACCATAAAGAAGCTGTAAAGGGCTTTTTCCTGTAGCCCTGTGGAATCCTATGTTGTACGCAAAGGTAGCTGCCAGAAGATATGTATCCCATTCCGTTTTATGCTGATGGCTCAGCTTCCTTAAGATCTATACAAGACTTTCATTTGTTCTCTCTACCATTACATTTGTTTGGGGATGATATGATGTTGACAGGGTACTACAAATACCCATAAGTTTGTTCAGCCTGGGCATCATATATCCCGTGAAATTTGTCCTATTATCTGTTAGCAATGTCTGCAGGCAGCCATGTTTGTAGAGTATGTTCTCTAGAATGAACTTGGCTGTGGTCTTCACTGACTGATTGGGAATTGCTTTTGTTTCTATACATTTTGTGAGCTGATCCACTGCTAAAGTTATGAACTTGTTCTTGCTAGAGGTCAGTGGAAGGGGACCTACTACATCTATAGCAACAGTATGGAACGCAAAGCCAGGTTGGATTAGACAATGTTGATAGCGCAAGACCTTTGGTTGTTCAACTGTACAGTCATGACAAGCAACCAGGGTTTCCGCTACATCCAAGTGAATTCCTTCCCAGTAGCAATGCTGCTGTAGCAGATTGAGGGTCTTATGGATGCCACCTTGACCCACAGTACAGTGAGCTTATACTATTGCATCTGTACGTAATGAAGGCCAAACATAGGGTAACAATTTCCCTTTATACTGTTTAAGAAGCTGTTTGTCTTTGACGCCAGTATCCACCACAAGAGCCTTCAGAATTTTCTGAATCTCAAGCAGCTCCTCCCCCCACATAGAAGGTTTTGGCATCAGCTTATTGTAAAGTTTTTCTGCTGCTGAGGAAACCAAGGCTATGGTAGGGAGATGTGAAAGACAATCTGTGTTTTGGTGCATAGCACCAGTGCAATGGATTATCTTGTAGTCATAAAACTGTGGATTAATAGCCCATTGTGCCAGTTGTCCTTCAAGGTCCTTCAGGGTTTTCAACCATTTGAGTGAGGAATGATCAGTTAACACTGTAAAGTGTACTCTGTGGAGGTAGACTCTGAATTGTTGACAGGCATAGATGACTGCCAGACATTCCCTCTCAGTGACTGTGTAATTTTGTTCATGACTATTAAGTGTACGGGAACAGTACCCTACAGGATGGTCTTGATTGACATTGTCCAACTGATAAAGAACATCACCAATTGCTGTCAAACTAGTGTTTGTGTGCACAATGAAGGGACAATCAAAGTTAGGTTAAGAAAGTACTGGCTCTGTCACTAGAATGGCCTTCAAGTCCTCAAAGGCTTTTTGACATCCTTCAGTCCATGAGAACTTGACTTCATTTTTCAAAAAGTGGAAAAGTGGACCTCCTAGACCTGCAAAGTTTGGTATAAATCTTCTATAGTAACCAATCATTCCTAAAAACACCTGGACATCTCTTTTTTGGAAGGCGTTTGCATGTGTGTGATAGCTTCAACTTTAGCAGTAACAGGCTGTAAGCCATCTTTGCTGATTATATAACCAAGGAATTCCAAATGTTCCTTAAAGAAGTTACACTTCCTTAGTTTTAGCTTGAGGTTGGCGGCAATGAGGCGTTAAAAAACAGCCTCCAGGTGGTACAAGTGTTGACCAAAAGTCTGTGGAAAGACATTAATGTTGTCAAGTTAAACCAGAACACAAGTCAACTTAAGGTCTCCCATCACAGAATCCATGGCTTGTTGGAAAGTTGTGGGAGCTTTTGTGAGTCCTTGTGGCATCTAAGTAGGCTGGAAAAGGCCTTGTTCTGTAATGATGGTACACTTTTCCTGATCTGCTGCTGGAAGATCAATCTGCCAGTATTCACTGATCAGATCCATGGCGCTAAAGTACTTTGCGCCACCCAACTTATCCAATGTATTGACAATGCATGGTAACGGGTAAGAATCCTTTTTTGTGACAGATTTCAACTTGCTGTAATTCATTACCATGTGATTAGACCCGTCTTTTTTTCTTTGCAATCAACAGTGGTGAGGACCAAGGACTCTTGCTGGCAACCAAAAGACCATCTGTGAGTAGTTTCTATAGCTTTTCATTGACAATGGCTTGGTTGGCCAAGCTGTGTCTTATTGGCCTAGAGTGTATAGGAGCAGTACCTTGAGTATCCAACACATGTTCAACTCTAGAGATTTCCCTAAGTCTTGATCATTCTCTGCAAAGACGTCCTTGTATTTCTCAAAGAGGCATATGGCTTGGTCCTTCTGGTCTTCTGTCAGTCCATTGAGAAAATTGTACAGAATTAGCAACAGAACACTCAGTTGGTTGCACGGTATTGCAAATTTGCTAAATTTGCCAAAAGGGGTGACATCTGTAAGGCTAGAGTTTTCCTCCAACTTCATTTAGCCCAGCAGCTGATGTTTCTTCACCTTCAGTGCCTTATCAGAAAGATTACCCAAGAGTACCATAATCTCATCCAAAGATGACATGACAATCCCAGGTAGAATCCATGGTTCCAGTTGTGAACCATTGTGGAGTCTGGATACTTTACCATGCATTCTTTTTGGGAAGCTGAGGCTCAGGCCTGTATTGTGTATCACCTGAGACCCGCTTGAGATGGAGAATTTGCTGGAGGAATATAAGGGAATACCTTTATACTCCTTAGTGGCCAGCAGTAAAACCTTGATTTTGAGCTGTTGCAAGGTATACACCACTGGCATGTCTCCATTGGCATAATACATATTGATATAGTGAACCTTTTTTGTAGGAAAATCTTTTGGTCTGTCACTGTGGTAAAACATAGGTACGGAGTGGCCCAAAATGCTGAAGGTGCTATCCCAATGATTAATGGTAGTCCCATAAGTTGCCATGAAGCTTTTACCAATCAAAATATTGTAGCTTTCATTGTGCAGCACTGTTTAAGGGGCTGTTACCACCAATTTACCAAAGTGTAATGGTAAGGATGAGTAGGCTCCCAATGCCTCCATTCTGTCAGGTCCTACAGTTCCAAATTCATTGTTGTAGTCCAAATCAGGCGCAAGTTTCAGCTTCTTGACTAGCTTGTTTGACACAATGTTCCCAGGAGCTCCTGAGTCCAGAATTTCTCTTACCCAAAGTTCATGAACCACTATTTCAATGTAAGTGCAGCCGTGTCTTTCTCCATAATGAGGAGATGTGATTTTGCTAACCTTATGGATGTCTAAACCTTTAAACTGAGCAAGAAATGACTCTAGCGCAGTTGTTAGCTTGGGTTTCAGGGATTGTTGCGCTTTTTGCATTACAGCGCCACAATTATTTGAGATTATAGGGCACAGGACATTTGCTGGAATACAGTCATATGTGAGGATATGCATAGTATTGTATAAGAGAAGCCAGGATTGAATGGAACCATGATTATTGCCTGCACAATGGCTTCTGATTGCGCAGAAGCACTTAAGGATTAAGATAAAGGTCAACCAGACTAAGGATGAAATAAAGATGGTTAAAAGATGATTTTATTGTAAATGATTAATTCTTCTTATACCTTCTGCAAGGGTAATCTCTGGGCTGCTAACAATGTCTTCTAGGACATTCTAACAGGCCCCTAATTTGGGTAATTATTAATCTAGGTTTAGCACTTATTGCACGTCAACCAATAAAATATAATCATCTTCACCCAGCACAGGTAATCCTTGCTAGTGCAGAATAGTTTAGCTACTTCAGGATCACTTCCTGCTTCCTTGGCATACTACAAGCTTAATGCTTATTAATGTGACAATTATAGGAATCCAAGATTATGGAGAATTGAACCCAGCGCCTCAGCGCTTGATGTAAAAGTAAAGCAGTGCTGTGGCGCCTGCAATATTTGCCAGGCAGTGCCACAGCACTTGCAATTATTTTCAGTTGGCGCAACGGCACTTGACATAAAATTAGTTTGGCATTTTGGCGCCTAATTCAATTGCTAGGCGGTGCTGCGGCACTTTGTGTATTTTTAAAGTGCTGCAGCGGCAAATCATGTATCATTTAATTGCCGCAGCGGCGCTTATCATTGGCTAGTTTAAGGCTCAGGTCAGCAGACTACTGCTGATCCAATATGCATATACTTTATACTACCAATTTATGTTATTTGGTAGCTGCAATTCATATCTGCAAGCTCCATCATAATTAGTATCATTGTATTTTGTACTACTAATTTATGGATTTGGTTATAGCAATCCCAATCTGCGGGCTCTGTCATAATTGGCATCATTGCTTGGTCAAAATTCCCAACAGGGATTTTAAGGTATCCAAGTTTGTAGAGACTTGTACCAATTTCAATAGTTGAGACAACTTTTGGACACTGTCACTTTTGTGGGTGGCCTCAGTGTATGGCATGGAAAGTTGTTCAGTGTAAGGAATAGAGACAGTATCAATGGCTTCTTGGGAAGGTAGGCTTTCCGTAAAAATTGCCTGCTTCCTTGTGACCACATTTACAGCTAAAACTCTATGGAGCAAGTCTTCATTTATTTCTTCTTTATCCTGCAAATATCTTTTGGGACAGGTTTCTTGGTCCAGCAGGCAGTTGTCGCAATCAGGGATGTTGGGGTCTGGGTCAATATGTGGAGAGGGTTGGTTACTACTAGCAGTCAGAGGTTTATCCTCAACCTGACTGCTTAGCAGTTTTTTTACTCCTCACCATCTTCTTCTCTTTCCTTGTCTTGTCTTCTTGCTTGTCCTCTTTGCTGTCTTCCTGGCCCAAGTGACGGACATTGGCCTTGGGTTGCTTGCAATCCCAAGAGATATATACTAATTGCCCACACTTGTAACATGTGCAGCTGTTTGCAGTGTTGTTAATTGAAGGTATAGCAATGGTTGTTGATTTCTTCAATGAGTCCCTATCCCAAGACTTGCCTTTGGGTTTGTTAGAAGAGAAGGAGGTGTATTTATTGTAGTCCAGAAAAGGATTCTTGAACTGCTCCTTAAAGGATCCCAAGTGGCACATAAGTTCAGGGACTGTTCTTGCAACATAGATTCCAGATTTGAGCGCAATGAACAGCTCTCTATTGGGATGTATGTATTAAGAAGTGCTCCTTTTACATTGACAAAAGTAGCAGCTCCCATAGAAACTAGAGTCTTTGCTTCCAAATAGAAACACTCTGAGAACTCCATTAGGCTTTCCCCCTTCTTTATCTTTCCTTCTGTAAACTTCTTTTTTCAGCAAAATAGAGCTTCTTTGCTACCAAACTCAGCAATAAGGGCCCTGGATACGTTCTTGTAGGTCCAGCCTTGTTCCAGAAGTCTTGGCATTATTATTGTCTGAGTCTCCAAATCCAAGCAATTAAAGATGGCTGCGTTCTTCATGGCTTCATCTGCACCATACATTGAGTTGTTGTATAGGCAGAGGAACATATGCACGTTTGAATTATTGTCAAACTTGGGAAGATTGATTGGTTTGGAGTTCTGTATCACAGAAGAGGTGCTAAAGTTATAGATTCTTCTGGGCGGAGGCAAGGTATTTCTCTGGTTTGAGGCGCAGAATTGTGCTTCAGATGCCACATCTCTGGCGTTGTTGCTGGTCCTGGAAGTTGAAGGGGAACCCCAGGGAGACAACTGCCAGAATTAACTCATTCTGCAAGTTGGCTTCCTATATGTCAATAATCAGAATTAAAAATACTTTAATGCCAACAGCATTGGAAAGTCAGAATTAAGTTTTCACTCATGCAGACTACTAAATGTTGACACTTTTTTATTAAGCAGAAACCTGTTTCCTGAACATTTTACTTAATAAAAAATTAAGCTTCAACATACTTTTTAGGGTAATGTGACAACATAGATTCAAAAAAGTTCATAAAAAATAATACATGACAATTAAAAAAATTCATAAAAACACTACAAAAATAATTTACTATTAATTTATCTATCTTTACTATAAAATATTTTTTCCCACTTATAAAATTTTAAAAAAACCAATATACAAAAATGTACTACATAAAAAATACATATTATAGGAAAATATAATAATCAGAAACAGTAATATAAAGTTTTTTCTATATTGAAAACTACAAAAAACATATAATTTACTAGTAAAATACCAATATAGGCCATATAATACAGTCTAAGGCATCAAACTATCAATAAAAAATCAATGATTTTTATAGAAACAGTATCATAAAGTATTAATGAATTATTCATAATAACTATTTATATAAAATTATTATACTGAACATATAAAAACTATATACAAAATTAGGCAATAATCAATAAATTTAATTCAAAGCTAGACTGTAATAACCTGGTTGCCATTAAGAACAGTGGCAATCTTCTTGATGTATTCCCCAATCTCTGAAAGCTTATATTTAGCCTTGACAACGTCCTTGATCTTCTCTTGATACTGTTTCTCTTTGGTGGTTCTCTTCTTCTTGGATGGGCGGTTCTCAATATCTCTGATGGATGCAGCAGTCTTCTCCTGTTGGACTTTGAGATGCTCGTAGAAGGTGTTGTATCTGGGCTTGATTCCAAAGGAGGACTTGATATGCTTATGTCAGCCCTCCAAAGATGAAGTTGTTTTTATCTCATCCTTAAGAACTGCCTGGTAGCAGTTCCAGTTGGCTTTGGCTCTTGGCTTGCTCCGGCGCTTAGTGACCTTACGTCCAATCCACTGTGGTTTTAATATTCAATAAAAGGGTAGAAGACATCCTCATGTTTCTTGGCATATGAATCCTGGCATAGGAGGTCAAAGGCTTGTCCAGAATGCTCTGGCTTTACAAAGGCTAGTGCTACAAACTGCTGAATTAAGAGCTTGCACTTTCCTGATGTATCTAGATGGTGGAGCTTGCTGAGCTCAGGTAGACCCTTTAGTTGCCTGTTGACAGCCTGTCAATAATGGAAAAACACCCCTGGACCTCTACATCAAAGGCATTTACAAAAGCGTTATACTGGGCAGTTTCATAGTCCATTATTATAGTTGAGGGGCCAGGTGCTTTATCATGAGCTTCTTGTTCTGCAGCAAGGGTGGCTTCATCCTTTTCATCATCATCTGGATTGGCTCTAGTGTTATGGCCAGGGGGACTCTTTTTATTACTGGGTAGGGCTTTCAAGCCCTCCTGAAAGATTTTAAAGGCCCTTGTGTAGATCTCTTCTGTTGCCCCAGGAAGAAGAAAGTAGGCAAATGGGAGCACCTTGCCTTCAATAAGGGAATGTACCACCCATAGTTGGTAAAAAAGGCGGGGGCATACTGTAAATTCAGAACCTAAAGGTAAAAATGTGGGATTTTCAAATTCTTTTGCGTGAACTCACCAACTTAATGGAGTAATTTCATCCCAGAACAACTTAATTTTTTATATAAAAGGATGAAAAATATTCCATTAAGTTAGTGAGTTAGCGCAAAATAATTTGACAATCCCGCATTTTTACCGTTAGGTTCTGAATCTACAGTACTGAAAAGGTACCATCACATAACCAGGTCTCTGAATCTCTTAACTGCTCCTGGTTCTGTTGTGTAGCATAGCATATAATTCTAGCCTCTGATGTAGGCCCATTATTGTGTAAAAGGAAAAACTTACCACCATTAAACACCTTTAACTCCTCTGTCAATACTAACTCTCCTTGGACCATGGCAGATTTCTTATGGGGGAATTGATCATGGTGTTTATCACATATGTACTTTACTAACTGGTTGTGGTCAGGGATGAGCTTCAGGTTCTCATTACTTAGGTGTGTGGTGGCAGTAACTGCCAGATCAGAAGCCTTGACGTCTTTGGAGACTGGAACTATTGGGTAGAGGTACCACTTTAGAAGCTTTTCAATAAGATTTATTGGAGCATTGCATGTGTGCTCTCCTTTTTCACTAGTGACTTTATCCCATCCTTCTGTGTTGATTTTGGCAGTGCAGCTTCTATATTCACACACATAATGCTTGCTTCTTCCTGCTCTCTTTTGATTGTTGCAATTAAAAACATAGCCATTACAGACTAAACTTGCACCTCCTTTGACAGACATTAGAGGGGAAAACCAAGGGAACTTCTTTGGGAGCTTAAACTCTCCTTTGATGTTACATATATTGTGAACCTTTAGGGGATCCCATGGGCCAATTGGTGCTTGATGATAGTCAGACAGGTAATCATCAGGATCTTCTTTATTGATACTTGATGAGGAGGATGGAGGTGCAGATTTGTTGGGCGGTGGAGGGGAATTATCTGGAGTTGGATTCTTGTGCTTCTTGGACTGGGATGAGCTTGATTCCTTGGGGCTTGATTCCTTTGAGCTTGATTCATCTGGGCTTGAATGGGGTTCTGGACTCTTGGGGATCTTCTTTCTTCCTTGCTTGTTTAGTGGAACCTCATCTCCTTCTGATTGGTACCAGCTTGGAGAAGAGGAGGGGTCAGGGGAGGGCTCTTTGCTTTCAGGGTCTGGGGTCTTCTCCTTTGTCTTCTGTTTCTTTGAGGGCTCTTTGGCTGGTTTTTTGTTGGGGTAGGGACTTTGGGCCTTTCCAGAGGCTCTGGGCACTTTCTTGGTTGACTTGGGGTTCTTTTGTGGCTTCTTGGAAGATTTGTCCTACAATAATTAGAGTAGAGTTCATAAAGTAAGAATAATCTTGTGAAAAATGAATAAAATTAAACAATAATCACATGTTTTAAATTTTATTATGAATTAAATAGTTTATAGAAGTATGGAAAGTAATTTTAGAGCAAGTTTATTAGTAAAGAATAGAAGAAAATCATGTTTAAATAAAAAGTTTACATTCTAGTAGTCACAATAGTCAAAAAGATTTAATTTAGTATGTCAGCATAAAAAATGCTTTAATTTTGACGTTGACATACTGAAAGTCAGCATTAAACTAGAAAAACACTATGTAAATCACTTATAAAGCTTAGTTAATATTTTCCGGAGTTGGTTTTTTAAGGCAGAAATTGATTATTTTTAACTTTTAAAAAATTAAAGATTTGTATATGTAACTTATGAAAACTAAAATAATAGGGATTGTAGAGGGAAGTCTAAAGTACAGCCCTGAGTGCTTTGGACTGAATTATCATACCATTGCATGTGTGCTTTTTGTTAAGCAACAGTGTTTTACTAATAAACCAGTGAAGGTGTTGACATTCAGGCAAACAGCGTTCTTTTATAGCAACTCTCCTATTAAATCTTGCTTAAATTATGTCACTTTGTTTGCTTAGCTGAACCCATTTGTTGCAATTTAGGTGACACGTCAATTTGACACAAAGTTGACATTATAAATACATATATAAATTCTAGTTTTAACATATGTGTTTCAGCTTAAGTGGATTTCTGGAAATAAGCTGTAGTTTTCCCGTGAGTTTAAAATAACAGTGAATATCTAAATAATACAAAGAGCACTATTAAAGTTGGCATATGTCTTTGTTCAATGCTTATCTTAATATATATTCAATAAAAACAGTAGTATAAAATATAAAAAGTAGTTGTTTTTAGAATATTGTGTATTTTATTAAGGAATTCATGAAACTTATTTGGGGTCAACATCCAGATATTACTTACTGGAGTTGACCTTAATGTAAAAGTACAATGAAATCTACATTTTCATAGTAAATTATATTAGTTTTTTGGCTTAAAATTAAGCCTTTGTTTAAATGGTGTCGACATTATGCCTGTTTCTTTTTTTTGCAATTCTGACTTAATAATTTACTATGAAAAATTAGCTTAGTTTTGGAAATGCTCAATTCCAGAGGATAAATACTAAAATAATGTTGACTTACTGTAAATTCAGAACCTGAACGTAAAAATGCGGGATTGTCAAATACTTGGTCCAAATTTTGAATCACTTTTGCGGGCAACTCAGCTGAGTGATAATTAAAATATCTAATAAAATCAAACATTCAATTTGACTTTTTTATTGATTTATTTAAATTGGCAAATTTTGAATCTCTTGAGCAGATAACTCAACTAACAAAAGACAAAACCCAGCAAACAAATGTGGGATACATGAATCAGAAATGCGGGATTCTTATGTACAATTTGAGATTTCCTGTATCTCAAACAAATCATAGACATCATGTGAAAATTAACAAATCTGAAATTGCGGGATTGTCAAATACAAGAACCAAGTTTCAGATCATAATTGCAATGAATTTGAAATAAATATGATTTATGGGTGTCTCAAAAAGGATGATAAAGGATCTAGAGTGGATTTGTGCAAATTCTTTTAGGAAGCACAGGCATTCTCAAAATTCACCCTATTCCATTTTAGGATGGCTAAAATTTAGATTGTAATATTCACAAAATTGACATATATAACAATAAAATTGACTAAAATATACATTCCTCTTCTTGAGTTTAAAATTTTAATAAATTTTTATTATGTCTTCTTTCAATAACAACCAAGTCAACAAGCTGTTCCCTGGCCTTGAAAAAATCATGCAGGGCTACACTGGGTCTCTTGGCAGTGAAGCCTCTGTCTATGGCCACTCCCAACCTGCAGGCCCCTCTGCAAGCCCCACATAGGAGTCTGTTCTTTCCCCTGCAACTTCCAGCATGGCCCTGTTTGCCCACCATGCACAGGCAGCTGCCAACCCAAATCCCTTATCAGCAATGGCATCCAGAACCAGCCATTTTAGCCATGGGGTCACCCAGAGAGCCCAGAACCCCAAAACAGCCAATCAGATGGCATTGACCAGTTCCCAAGATGGACACATCCCTCCCCCAGCCAATCAGCCTGCAAGACGCAGAAGAAAATTGATCACCCCGGAGATTGTTCTCAAAATGGTTGAAAAGCGAGGCAAGCTTATGTCCATTGGGGAAATTGCAGCCGCAATGGGCTTTGCAAAGTCCACTGTGGCTGCAACCCTGCGAGCCCACACCAACTGTGGCCCCCCACCAAGAAGACCCCAACTGGTGCCTGTACCTCAACCAAAGGTGATACAGCCCATCCCCTTATGATGGCCATTATGGAACGTGACCTGTGGATGCCCCTGGTCCAGGTACGTCTCCAGTTGGGACTCCACAGCATCTTCACCAATAAAAGAACAGTGAATTCATGGATGCACAGAGTTGTGGTTGCTGCTAGAATCCTGTCCAATCAAGTTCTCAGTGGCCCCATTTTGGTGGATACCAACCCCTACAATTCAACAATTATTAATTTTATCAAGGGAAGGGCAATGAGGGCCTGTAATGACGTAATATTCATGTTGTATGCTAAGATATCTGCAAGTATCCAAGACTTTGGAGAGAAGCGCATCCAATCTGACGTGTACAAGCGCGGCCCAATCTTGTATTGTTTTGTTGGGGTTTTATTGGCAGTTTCCCCATTGGGGTGTCAATTATTACTCGGCAATATTGAACACCACAGATGGGTATGCCTACCAGACGGAGCTCAAGGCCATGCTGGAGGAGTGGGCTGCCCAAAACGCTGTGCACACAGTTGTACTGAGTGCAGAGATGGAGCAGCGGGAATGGGCAACCCAAAGAATCAGGGCTGTGGGGCATACCTGCTGGTCCTACCCCATCAACTATGCCAACATGTATCTTGCAGATGTATGTCTCTACAATTTTGATTTTGCCCTCAGGAGCTTAAAGCCTGCCACCTACAATGAACTATGCACCCAAATTGATAAGGGGTATGAGCTTTTCCCTTCTGTGTCCGTCCAGGACTTATTTGATCTCATCAGCTTCTATGCAAGTGATAGTGATAAGTCCAGAAAGGACACCTGCCTCCCCTCACGCCACTCCATCTGTTTCACCAAGCCCGTGTATGTGACAGAAGAAGAATTTGAGCAATTGAAGCAATCAGCTCTTGCTGCCCCTTCCCAGTCAACAAACTCTGCCTCCCCAACCCCCCCCATCAAGCCACCTGCCTTCCAACCCTAACTCCCAAACAATCACCCATTCCCTCCCCATTATCTCTGATGCTGTCCCTTTCATAGGCGCAGATGAAGGCGATGTTCATTCTGCCCATTCCCTCCCCTTCCCGTCCTTTGATTAGTAAATAAATCTTTTCTTTGTGACAACTATCAAAATTGATTTTTTTCTTTCAGTTCATAATTAATAATATATTTTTTACATTGTTATAAGTTTCCATATTTAATAAAATGTTGTACATTTGATGTGGTAGCATATACTTATTTCCAGGGATATTTTAATCATCATCATTAATAACTTAAAGACAATAAACGTAAATATTGCATTAGAATATTGCAATTAGACATCAGCTCTTGATATTTTATATTATGTGCATAACTCAATGCATTTTATTTAATAAAATTCATTGTAAATTGAGCCTTTTCCATTATAATTTAATTAAATGAACTGTGTTTATATTAGAGAGCCATTAACACTTAGTATAAATATTAATAATTAGTGCATTTTATAGCCTGTATATTTACCTATTGGTAATAATTCTGTAAACTTTTTAGTTGGATTTTGCAAGGTGATAATAATGTAATGTGTTAATAGAATACTGTTTATTGTCATTAATTGGCTGATTTTCTTTGATGTGGCAATTGTGCATTTTTTGATATTTACACACTAGTATCCAATTGGTTAGTTTCACATCCAATTGCACAGGCAATAGGAAAACAAGCCGCCACCCCAACACTATCTGGTTGGGGTGGCGGCTTGTTTTCCTATTGCCTGTGCAATTGGATGTCAAACCAACCAATTGGATACTAGTGCGTAAATATCAAAAAATGCACAATTGCCACATCAAAGAAAATCAGCCAATTAATGAAAATAAACAGTATTCTATTAACACATTATTATTATCACCTTGCAAAATCCAACTGAGAAGTTTACAGAATTATTACCAATAGGTAAATATACAGGCTATAAAATGCACTAATTATTAATATTTGTACTAAGCGTTAATGGCTCTCTAATATAAACACAGTTCATTTCATTTAATTATAATGGAAAAGGCTTCATTTACAATGAATTTTATTAAATAAAATGCATTGAGTTATGCACATAATATCAAAATATCAAGAGCTGATGTCTAATTGCAATATTCTAATGCAATATTTATGTTTATTGTCTTTAAGTTATTAATAATGATGACAAAAATATGTATGCATTGAAGATAGTACTATAAAAGCCAGTTTTTTGATGGAATTCAAACAAAATGTCAACAATCTATAAACCTGATCAACAAATTAGAAGCTCACCTGCAAAAGGTTGTTGAAATTGAGAAAAATATCAGGGAAATAGTGACAGGAAAGCTGGGTAACAAGGGCCAGCCACTGATCCAGTCAAAAGAAGATGCTCTTGATAAATTGGGAAATATTATAGATGAAAAGAATAAAGAAAAATTACTTAATCTACAGGGAACAATTTTATCAAGTCTAAAGTTCAACAACACGGCATACAATTTGTGGGAGTTCTGGCAGGGGGCCAAAGAAAACAATAATAAGATCAAACTAATTGAAGGAACTGAAATTCTAAAGGAAATTACCACCAATGAAGAGGAAAATAATCAAATGGAAACAGATGAAAACAAAATGCAATCAAGAAGCAGAAGCGCTTCAAGAAATACAGAAGCTTTTTCAAATGAAACCCAAGAAGAAACACAAGTTGCAAGAAAGATAAGGAAGATCAAGCCCAAGAAGAGCACTGAAGAGCATCTAACACTCATGAAGTTTGCTGATATGGCGCCTGTGGCTGAGGGGGCCACAGGGGAAACAATCAGTAAGTCTTTTTATGTTTTACTTATATTTATTTTAGTCATCACCCGGGATGGGGATGAGGTTGCAGAAGTGGCGGCTTTTACGCCAAGTTGGTTTTATGGGGGTTACCAGTCACTGGTGGCCCCTATAAAACAAATAAATAAAAACCAAATAAACAATATAATTCAACAGAATATGAATAATTTCTTTAATAGTGAAGCTCAAGTTAGGGAATATCAACCACCCGTGGGGTGCTTGCCATGGATAAGGGAAGCCTACAAATTAGGATCAACAATCAAAATCAAAGAAATGAATAAAATTTGCGGGGATTTGAAACTGAACTTTGATGAATACATATATGAAAGCGTTCAAAGGTCCCCTTCACAAATATCAACAAATACAAAAAAATATTAATAAAAACCAATTTTTAAATAGGAAATGAATATCTGAAATCAGCAATTTTTAATGAAGTTTTTAAGGCTCTATCAAATAAAGTTGGGGATGCAGTCCTTCTGAATAGTTTTAAACCTTTAATGATATTGTTTGCCGAGGCCTAGGGGGCAGATTCAAGTCAGGCGCCCCCTGGTACCCTCTTCAAATTTAATCAGACCTCCTATATTAATAGGTTAGTACAAACGTTCAAAAAATTGTGCATGTTCTCAGAAAAGTATACCTCACAAAGAATCCATGTTGTGGTGTACCTGGGAATACTGCTCCACTGCATACTGAAAGCCAACATGAAAAAATTAGAAGATGTACCTGTACAACTCGATATATGCTGTGTAGCCCTCAACAAACAGAAGACACCACGGGGATACAGGACAGTCAAGCACGTCCTGTATGACTTGTTTGCAATAGCGACACTATATGGGTACTATGTGCCACCAGAAAAAAATCTGCTCGTCAATTCTCTCACATGATTGCCTTTTATAAGATGTTTGGCCACCACCGGGGTGCTGAGCGCCACCCCCTAGCAATTGGCGCCAGAGTCATCCACCACATACAGAAGAGTATGTGGTCCCAATTGGACGCATTAGCAGAAAATTTAATTTCGGGGTATAATTCCCCGGAATAATCACATTCCCCTTGCAATTTGCATTCCCCTAATAAATCATTTTCCCTTGCAACATAAACTTTTTCTATTTTATTTTTTATTTATTTTTAAATATTAATATTTTAATACTAAATACTTCACTATTTTAAAATTTTACTTGTAAAATTTTAATAGTAAAATATTTAATATTAAAATATTCACTGTTAAAATAATTAATAGTGAACTATTTAATAGTAAACATTTAATATTACTATTATAATATTAAATATTTTACTATTATTTAAATATTTTAATATTATATATTTCAATATTAAATATTTACTATTAAATATTTTAATATTAAAATTTTAGTATCTAAAAGTCACTATTAAAAATATTTAATATTTTAATATGGAATATTTTAATTTTGATTAAATCACAATTAAATAAAAATTGGTATGTTTTGAATATTTAACCTTTAATATTAAACTTTTAAGATTTGTAATTATACTTTTATTTTTAATATTTTAATTTTAAATTTTAAATTTTAGTAGGTAGATTATAGTATTATTATATCTAATTATATTAAAAGACAATAGTTAAAGTTGAGACCACTTCAAATATTTAAAAATAAGTTAAAAATGTTTTTATTTATTATTTATTATCTTGTTGAGTACAGGTCCATTTATCACAAAGATAAACATGGAGAATTGAATTTATCTGCATTATGCAGCCCGCTCCACTTATGTTCCAAACACGTGATTGTTTAGAACTCAAATTACCTTTCCCTTGTAATATGATTTGATAAACATATTTGATATACTTGACCTGCATCCTAAGTACAAATTAGTAAGAGATATATGAAAATCATTGGTTGCCGTGTTGTGTGGCTATAGTGGCACTGAAATAACAAGGAGCAGATGATGACACGCAAGGTCCAATTTGTGGCTTAAAAAAGTCAAAGTACCAAAAATAATTCACAATTATTTAAATAAACTAATTTTTTTCTATCTTTTTTTAATTTATTTTATTTGTTAGCGCAAAAGCCAATATTAATATTCAGTGCATCATAATAAAAATAATTTCCTCTTATCTAGTATAATTAATTTTACTTACCTTTTCTAGTATTCTTAAATGTCTATAATACAATCAAATGTCACATTATTATATATAAATAATAATTTTTGAGACCTAAAAATAAAAAAATAAAATAAAAACAAAGTAAACCAGAGGCGCCCATTTATCTGATTGGCTTGGAGGCCAGGGCTTTAGGGAGGAATGATTCCAAGTGCTCATAGAAAGCTGACACCACATTGGGTGGCATTGCAAATTGGCTGATCTCAAGAATGTTGAAGAGATCCTCGGTGTCTTGAGGGAGGCCTTGTTTCACCTTATTCTTGATCCATCCAAAGACCTCCTCAATTGGATTCAGGAATGGGGAATATAAGGGGAGGAAGAGGAGTCTCATTGGGCAGTCTGCAAGGCGGTGGCTAGCAGAATGGCTATTTTTATCAATGGGCGGGAACTCAGACACAACCAGATCCACTTTGTGGAGCCCGACATTATCCAGCACAATAATGTTGGTTGTACTGCTGATAGTTTATACAGAGATACTCCTTGATAACTTGGAGAAAATTGAGAAAAGTCCTGCTATTGTGGGAACCCTTGATCATTTGGTATTGGTTCAACCTGCAAGGACCAAGAAGCGCAACCATGGAATAGGTCTGGGAACTGACAGCTGCACAATGGGCTACGCTGTCCTTGGACCCCTTCTTGACCCACCCATGCCTGGACCTGAGTGAGGAGGAAAACAACAATTTTTTGATATAGAAGAACTGGACATTCCCAGTCTCTTTTAGTGCCAGATATGTCTTGGCATAAATGCGTCAATCCTCAATGGTCTTTTCACTGTTCCTTTTGTACAGAGAAACTCCAAGCACCTTCCACAAGAAGCCCAAATCAACCATTGTTTTGTATACAAGGATTTTGGAAACAGAAAGCCCAAACTCTGTGGCAAGCATTGATTATACAGCAAGTGTGTCCAGGTGGCAATCCCTGGCTACCCACTGCTTGATTGTGTTGATGTGTACGGGCTTCAGGAGTTTGGGCTGTCTTTTTGCCTTGGTGGATTTGACAATTTGCCTGGTATTACCATACTTGGTGTTGATGTCGGCAATGTACCTGGCTGTGACACCAAATTGGGATGCAATATCCCAAACCGCCATTCCCCTGTTTAAGCAGTTGAGGAGAGCTTCACACTCACTATCTGTCAACCGACGCCGGCCCTTGGCAGGAACCATGGCATCCTGGCTACCAGGCTCAGCACAGGGGATTGGGACCTTTGTGTAGAAGGTGGGATCACACTTGGTTGTGCTGGCGCCGTCAATTGTGGCATAAGACACAGGCACAGATGGTTCCTCAGTTGTGGCCAATGACTGATAGGAGGTATCAAAGACGTGGGGTCAGGAAGTAGCAACTCTTGGGTCAAGAGTGCGGGGCTGGGTGACAACTGGGTATATGGTGAAGGTGTAAGTAACCTCAGTGTTCCCAGTGACCCTGGTGTAAGAGACGTTTTGTGGCAGGCCTTGAGAGTGGCTTCTGTCTGGGGTTCAAGCTGGTTGATTGGGCCTGGGATGCGGGAGGTGGTTGGCTGGAGCTGACACCTTGGGAGGCCTGAGTATTGGCATGACTTCCTTCAATTTGTGTTCTGGGTCTGTTCTTGGACCCTCTGGGACGCCCTTGTGGACAGGCTGCCCCGCAGGCTGGTGCAGGAGCGGGTTGGGAATGTGATTGACGGTCCATAAAAATAAAATAAAAAATATATATTAGATTAAATATGTATTTATTTGGAGTTATTGGTTTTGTTGTGGGTAGTTATTTTCTCTTGAGTTAGCCTTGAATAGTAACAGTATTTCTTTATCTGTGATTTGAAGTGTATAATATTGTATCCTTTCCGGGTTTGGATGATTTAAAAGTTTAATCACTTTTTATGTCAAATTATGGTTATCAATATTGAATTTTTCATTTGATTTTTGTTGTGGTGGAGCTTCTTGATTTGGGTTGGTGTTTACTAATGTGCTTACTGTACATTCAATTTAATTTCCAGTTCCTGCAATTAATATTTGAGTTTAATAGTGGCATTCAAAAGTGATTTGAAATTTGGTCCATGGATTTGACAATCCCGCAATTCCAAAAAACATTGTAATGTTGTAACTGTGCTGTTTTAGCAGAGTTACATGGGGAAAAATATTTATAAGATAGATAATAATCTTTATTGTGAGATAGTTATTATATAGCTATTTTGAATCAATGGATAGCAGGAACATGATTGGTGATCACACGGCTGGATGGAAGAGGGGGTGGCTTGATCCTGATAATGAGTCAAGCGCCAAATTGAGATATCCACCGTGAAGGATCATCATATGTTTGAGTTGATAGATTTGGTAATTTGATTTGACTTCCTAGTCTGGCTTTGAGTGACCAGGTAATTGGATTGCGGGTCACAAACCTGCTTGGTTGGAAACTTGCTGGCGGGTCAAGCCTGCGGTTTCAACACCCCCCGGCTGAAGGTCGGCTTCTTTTGGAGGCAGGTTGTCAGGGAGGTTGTCGGGAGCCCAGGCACCATATTGAACCAGTTGTTGCTTGGTGGCGGGCAGGCCGGTTTCTCGTACTTTCTGTCTCACTTTGCAGGGTTGTAGGCAATTGTGGTGAAAGGTCTTATCTTGCTTGCATTTCCCAAGCCCTTGCATAAGGTAAGTGTTATTGTTGTTTACCTTTAGAATGTTTGATGGCCCTACTTTTTTGGGTTGTAATTTGCTTTTGTCAACATTCATGACCCAGACTTTGTCCCCAACTTCATGTCTTTTTACGGATGGGAATGAAGGTCTTTTGTAAGTGTTCTTTTTCTTTGGCTGCTTGTTTGCTGTTGGCCTCTATTACTTGAGGATCAGAGCAAGGGGGGGGCTTGACTTGGAATTTCCAGTTTGGGTCCTGTCAATGCTTGAATGATATTTGGCTGTTTGCCATATACCAGTTCAAACAGGCTTTTCCCAGTGGATCTGTTCACTTGGGTTTGGCACACAAGTAATGCAGTTGGTAGCTGCTTATACCAGTCTTCAGGTCTCCTGGAAGTGAGTTTGGCTAGGGCTTGCACAAGGCTACCATTAAGCCGCTCTACGCGTCCATTGGCCTGTGGATGGTATGGTGTTGTGACTGTGTGTTTGACCCCATTTTTGGCGAGGTACTTATTGGTGTTTTTGGAGGTCAATTCTTTGCCCCCATTGGTTATCAGGAGTTCTGGCTTTCCAAACCTGCTGATTATTTCCTTGCCAATGAATTGTTGGATGTTGTTACCAGTGTGCGTTTTCACCGCTTGGGCTACTGGCCACCTTGTCACAAAATCAATGGCTGTGATGATGTATTTTTTGTTGTTGTGTTTTCCTGGCATGGGGCCCACAATGTCAAGAGCCCATAACTTGAACAGTAGTTGGGTTTGAATGGGGAGTACAGAATTAGGCAGGGTTTTGCTTTTGGCAAACTTTTTGCAGACCTTGCACTGTTCTAGCACTTCCTGGACATTGCAATATAGATTAACCACCAGGCCTTATGCTTAAGGAACTCATATAGGTTTTGGCTCTTGGTATGTCCTAGGTCTCTGTGATAACTTAGGATGGTATCAACTTGTTGATGTGTGGGGATGTAGGGGATGGTTGTGCCATCCAACATCTTTCTGTGAAGAGTCCCGTATACATCAGCAAAGAGGTGTTCATTCTTGATGACTGTCTCTTTGGTGATATTGGTTGTGTCTGTGGGGAACCCTTTGTCTTTTTTATGAAGCACTAGGAGAGGCCAGTCTGGGTCAAGCCCATTCTCTCCCCTAGAAGTGCGGACATACAGGCAGGACAGGGCGTCTGCCATGGCGAGTTTGGCCCCAGGCTTATATTGGATGAGCATGTTAAACCTTTCTAAGATTTCCATCCACCGCAATTGGCAACGTGACAGATTTGCCTGTGTCTTGAAATAGATGAGCAACTTATGACCGGTTAGTGCTGTGAATTTTTCCTGCTGCTCCAGGTAACAGCGCCATTTGACTAGGCAGTGTACAATGGCCAACAGTTCTTTGTCATGGATTGGGTATTGACACTTGCCATCTGTCAGTTTGCGCAACTTGTAGGCTACAGGCAGGAAATCACCATCACTATTCTTAATTTGTAGTACTCCCCCAATGGATGCATCTGAAGTGTCAGTTTCCATCTGGTATTCCCTGTCTTGTTTGGGGTATTGTAAGATGGGCGCTGTTGTGAGCTTTTCCTTGAGACGTCTAAAACAGAGGTCATGTTGGGGGGTCCATACAAACTTGGACTTGACGCCTGTTATTGCAGACAAGGGGGCAGTCAAGACGCCGCAGTTGGGTATGAAGCACCATACATAGGCTACCATTCCCAAGAAAGTGCGGAGTTCTGATTTGTCCTTGGGAGGTGGTTTTTGCAGATGGCTTGTATCTTCTGGCTGTCAGGTTTGATACCGTCTTTTGAGACTATATGTCCCAAGAAGGGTAGTTGTTCTTGGAAGAACTGACATTTGGAGGGCTTGGCCAACAGTTTGTGTTGTGCCAGGATTGCAAAGACTTCCTCCAGGTCTTTGTGGTGCTGTTCCACTGAGGGGCTGTAGAAAATTATATTGTCCAGGTATACTAGTGTGTGTTTGCCTATGTGTGGCGCAAACACTTTGTTCATGAAGGTTACAAAGGTGGACGGGGCATTGGTCATGCCAAAGTTGAGTACCACACATTTGTAGGAACCATACTTAGTGCAGAAGGCTGTCTTGGGGATGTCTTCCTCCTTGATGCAAATCTGGTTGTAGCCTGCAGTTAGATCAATCTTGGAGAAGACAGAGGCTCCTCCCAAGGCGTCAAAGAGATTGTCAATTAATGGTAATGGGTAACAATTCTTAATGGTGACTTTGCTTAAGGTGCAGTAGTCTGTGACCAGGCGTAAGGTACCATCCTTTTTAGCCACAAATAATACAGCAGCCCCAAAGGGAGACTGTGAGGGACAGATAAGTCCTTTTTCTAGTGCCTCCTTGAGATAGGCGCACAGGGTGTTGTCCTTGTTTGGGGTCAGCCTGTAAATGGGGTGTGCCTTGGGTACAGCCCCCTTGAGTTGGATTGAGTGTTGGATGTGTTTCTCAGGGGGTAGCCCAGGTAACGCCTCCTTGAAGATTTCTGGGTGCCGGGCCACAATGTTGAAATCTTGCGGTGTGGAGGTGTCCTGGTGGTCCTTAAAGTGTATGATTTCATACTGGCAGGAGTCCCAGTCAATTGCTTTCAGGCTTTCTTTCTTGTCCAAAGTCTCTGTGATGCGTACAAAGATGTGGTCTCGTAGGAGTTGGTCTACAGAGTACGGGTAGATTTGGTGGTTGACACCTTCACGCTTGATGGTCAACACTGAGGTTGCCCAGTCCACGTGGGGGTTGTTTTTCCGTAACCAGTCTAGTCCCAGTACAATGTCAAACTTAGGGAAGTCAATGATGGGACCTTGGATGGTGGAGTGGAGGTTCTCAAGCATGACGGAGAAGGGGGCAGTTTCTTTTGTCACAGCAATGTGATGTTCATCAGCCAGGACCACATTTTTAATCCGCAAAGGATTAGTGGCCAGCTTGAATTTATCCACAAAGCTGCTGTTGACTAAAGTTCAATCTGCGCCCAAGTCCAAGAGTGCTGAGCCTGTGTAACTGCAAAAGCAGAAAGGGTAAGACATCAATTTATTGGGATGTCTGGCAATGGTGTACAGTACCAGGTCTTCCGAGGGCACTTGGATCATTGGGCATTGGTCCACGTCCTTGGGTTGGTATTCATTGTTGGGCAAGTCCAGAGTTGCGTGGGGAGAGCTTGGCTTGCTTAGTGCTCTCCCAGGCTTTTCCCTCATCTTGGTTGCCTTGGGTGGCGGTAACACGGAAATGGGTATAATTTGATTGGCCGTTATTTACATTCCCATTCCCATTTGAACCTGTGGGCTTGTGGTTGTTGTTGTTGCCGTTGCCTCCAGGAGATGTCCAAGAGGAGCACCCGCCTGGATGGGAGCCCTTGGGTCTTTCTTGTTTCCCAGTCTGTGCCTTGTGCAGAGCATTGGATTTTTGTTCCGCTTTTTCTGCTTCATGGTACAGGCTTTGCAGGTTGGTAACCTGGTCCAGGTTCACATATCTCATCACGTGCAACTTGAGAGTGTTGTAGTACATGAGGTGTGTTGCTGGGGTGCCAAAGGCCATTTTGGATGGGGCACAGAGACGGAGTTCCTTGTAGGTGCAGGTGAGTTCTTTAACAGTGCCTGTCTGGGTCAGGTTCTTTACTTGGCGTATGATCATGAGTGCCATATCCTTAAGCACAAATCTTGCCAAGAAGTCCTGTTTGAAGGTGTTCCAGTTCTTGTCAGTGTGCTCTTTGTGCCACTTGTTGCACCAGGTGCAAGTGTCATGGGTCAGACAAATGGAAATCTCTGCAATCCAAAATTGCTGTGGGCATTCCATCTGGGCCAGCTTGCTTTGGGCGGACTGGATCCGTGTGGCAGCATTGTTGTTGTTGGCCCCTCCAAAGGGCTCCAAGGCGGCGCTGCAAAGTCTTTGTGCAACATAGGCAGGAATGATGGTTTTGTCAGCTGGCCGTGGCATCAAGGAAGGCGCCTGAAAGAACCCTTGGGCAGACAGGGAGTTGAATGCAGGTAGTGGGATCACTGTGTTTTGGTAGAGAACAAAGCCATTAGGTATCTTGGTACCAGGAGTATACAGCGTCCAGTTGGGCAGGAGGCCAGACATAATTCTGTTGAGGATTTGTTGGCCGCAGCGTGTGCAGGCAACAGGCAGAATTTTTCAAGTTAAGGTAGGATGGAGAGCCTACCTGTTCTACAATGTTGTAAATGTGCTGTTTTAGCAGAGTTACACGGTAAAAATATTTAGAAGATAGATAATAATCTTTATTGTGAGATAGTGATTATATAGCTATTGTGAATCAATGGATAGCAGGAACATGATTGGTGATCACACGGCTGGATGCAAGAGGGGGTGGCTTGATCCTGATAATGAGTCAAGCGCCAAATTGAGATATCCACCATGAAGGATCATCATCTGTTTGAGTTGACTTCCTAGTCTGGCTTTGAGTGACCGGGTAATTGGATTGTGGGTCACAAACCTGCTTGGTTGGAACCTTGCTGGCGGGTTGAGCCTGCGGTTTTGACAGTAAACTTAATGAAAATGGTTGATGGATTTGAATGCTTTAAATCTGATTCCAGTTAATTCATTTGGTCCATAGGAAATATGCAGCTCAACTTGAACTTTGCAAAGTGTCTATGAGTTTCCGCATTTTTGAATATTCAAATAAATACTCACAAAAATCAATTTAATTAAAAAAAGGCCATCCCGCAAAAGTGATTTGAAATTTGGACCAAGGATTTGACAATACCACATTTTTGCGTTCAGGTTCTGAATTTACAGTACTGAATGTCAACAAATTGTTGACATTCAGTAAGTTGACTTGTGGAATGAGTTAATTCTGGCAATTGCCCCCAGGGAGGGGTGTCTTTTCTACTATCCAGTACTGGTTCAGCCATGTAGACCTTCCTCATTGTTTGGCCTATGTTGTCTTCATTGCTCTCATAGCTATGGAAGGAGTGACGGTCTTCTGACATTGCCTGGCTGGCGGTGGACAAAACACTTTGACTTCTTCTTGTAGTTGTATGTGGCCCTGGCTCCAACACAGTCTGGTTGGTGTACGCCTGAAGTAACTGCTCTACTTGTCCTTGTAGCTGCAAAATATTGCTACATTATGATTGTGCTTATTGAGCCAGGTCTTTTATTGTACAGCTTGCTACATGCAGTTTGTCTTCAAGTTTCTCAATACACAATTCTTGTTTATCAAGCAACATGTTGTTCTTTTCCTGCATAGCCCAATGACTATTACTTAATCTTTCCAGATTATCATGATTTTCTTCTGTGTGTTTGTGGTTGTGGTCAATCAGTTTTGCAAACTTGGGAAATTCCATGTAAAAATAGCTTCAGTCAGAAAGGGATTGTCAAAGGCCCTAATCAATCTCATTGACATGTTTGTATATCTCCTCCATGTCCCGCTGGACAATGGCAGTGGCTTCCTTGTTGCCTTCTGAAGAAGGTCCATCCTCAATCAATCTCACAGAGCAGCAGAGCAACTTGACCTCACTGCATAGATAGCAGAAATGGCTTCTGCCCCTTTTATGTGGTGGGTGACTGTGACAATCCAATTATTGTCCAGTCCTTTGTGTTCAAGCATTGTACTAACCATTGTGACCATGTAGTTAGTCAAGTTTTCCTCTAGCTGTGCTGACCAATTCATAGTGAAGTTTTGGTGACCCACCAAGCTGTTTAGTTGATGGCTGATGTTGGTCATGGAGCCTGTAAGCTCATTGTACAGGTGTTGGAGGAATGCTTGTTGATTGTTTATCAAGTTTCCCTGATGTGAGATAAGGGAAAGTTGATAGCCCAAGCGGATCTGGTTGTGGCAAATGGTGGGATGTGCAAAGCTATGGATATACTCTTTGGCTTGCTTGATTGTTTTCATCTGCAATCAAAGCTGGTTAGGAGTTATACCTATAAAGTTTTGGAACTTATCCTTAGCTGTTGTGCCATATGATGGCAGTACAGCCAGCTTCTTGTGTGCTTCCCCGTTTTGGTATGCACTGCGGTCCATGCTGCTGATGGCTTGCTCCAGCTGCTGCTGGGTAGCACTGCATTTATGTCCACTTCTAGTGGAACTGGGACGTTGAGGTGCAGGGAGGACTTATCCTCGATCTGGTGGGGGTGTTATACATCAGTCATAAATTTACCAAACACCACAAATTTGTTAGGCAGATCATCACTTGTTCCAGCAAGGCAATTGATCTCTGTGAAGAGCCCATTGGGGTGGTCCTGAAGATGGCAGAGGAAGGCATGGAGAAGGTTATCTCCATCATCTCCCTGCACAAAAGACAAGTCCCCAGCAGGGTGGCAAGTTCCATTGGACAGATGAATGCTAGAGTGAACACCAAATGTTGTAACTTTAGCTATGGGGTGGGTAATAGCTGTTTGCGCTTAACTCAAATATGACCTTAGTTATTATTAAAGACTAAGCTAAGATAAGTTCTTCAGCCTAAAGTGTTAATAAAGTATAAGTTATGTAAATTCAATCTTTATTTAATAATTCAAGGAGAGAGTTATATAGTAAGGAAGCAATTAATAAGAGCCGCAGAGTGCCAGGATCCTCTGTCTACAGCCCAGTTTCCTCTATCACTTAGCCCACTATTAACCTAATGATTGGATGATCATTAGTTAATATGAACTCAAAGTGCAACTTAGTTGATCAATCAGACTAATTATCATCCAGTACAAGAGTACCATTGTACTATTTTTCACCAAGCTTAATGGATCAATGTGCGTTTACAGTGAAGGCTAGTTTACAGCCAATCACTTCATGACAACAGTAAAGTAAAACATATCACTATGTAGAGGTGGAAGAGAAAGACTTTGAGTTGGATCACAGTCAAGGAGTCAGCAGCATAGATGGTTTCACACTCAATTTTGAAAATTTTAGGAAATATTTCAGCGGGAGAAGAAGATTTCCTGAATTTTGGAGTGACAAAATGCAGATTCTAAAATTCTTGCTATTAAAAATCTTATTAGAAGGTATCAGAATAAATGAATTATTAGTAAATATATTTTATTTAATTGAAAATATCAAACTACTAAGTTAGTTTGTTGAAAATTATTGCTACTTAGAGCCATTGGGTGCATCTTGATGAGGTGGCTCCTTGTTTTTGGTGCTTGAAAAACCTACAGATACCACATATGGGTGCAATACATCAATTTGAATGATATTATCTCAAAAACGCCATCTAGAAAGACGCCATCTCGGATTTATGGCTAAACTGCGCCAGATAACTTAAAATATTGATAAAAGCCCAAAAAACATTTCAAAAACTATAAAAAAACATTTGACTAGACTTAAAATCATCCAAGAATTTCAAATCTTCAATAAAAATATGGGGTCAGCTAATACCAACTATAGTGCGCAAAGCTCCAAAGTCAACACATCCTAAAACGGTGCTATTTTTGTATTAAATTATAACACTATATTAAACATGTATATACATATTAAAAGTTAAAATCAAATATTTGAAAAAAGAAGTTTATTGTTACAGAAGGTGAATTATACATTAGATCCAAGGGCCGTGGCAATGCCTTTGATATGGGTAAGGCGGCCCTCTTTGGTGTAATAGGCCAAAGCCGCTCTTGTAACACTTGTAAACTTGACCTGCTGGCCAGCATGCTTGGCTATAAAAGCGTTGCCTTTGACAGCCTGGGAATATAGCTGATCCCTGTGTGCATGCTGGACCTTAATCTTCTTGATGATCATATTGAACATAGGCTTTTTTGCCTTAACCAGGCGGGAAAATTGGTTATGCCAACCTTCAAGTGAGGAGGTGGTCTTAGTTACGCCGGCTTTGACCTGCTTATAGCAGTTCCGGTTAATTGAGTCGCCGCCCTTGTGGATGCGGCAATGTCCCTGGAGTACACCTATCCACTGGTGCTCAAAATACTGTATGAAAGGAGCAAAGGCTTCTTGGTTCCCAAGAATGTAATTGTCATTGAGAAGCTCGTCGTAAAAAAGGTTAACCTCTTCCTTTCTGACCATGGCAAGAGAAGCAAAGTAATTGAATATCTTTCTGGCCTCCTTTGTGCCATCTTTGTATACCAGCTTATTGAGGGCTGGGTTTTTCATCAGGTTCTTGCGCAGAGCCTGGCGGTAGTGAAAGAAGCAGCCTTGGGGCCTGCTCCTAAATACCTTGATAAAAATGTTGGCCTGTACAGCCTCAAAGTCAACCATCAACGTGGTATGATAAGGAAGGGACTCAGGCGTTTTTTTGGTTATGGCCTGTTGCTCTTGGGTAGCCTCTGGGCTGACCTTCTTCTTGCAGCCCCTTTTCTTGGTTGGCTCTTCTTCAAGCGTAGGCAAGATGACATCCAGTTTTTGCTTGAGTATATTCAAGGCGTGGATGTAAGTCTCTTCCCTTTTATTAGGGAGAAAGAAAAAGACAAAGGGAATTGTATGTTCATTGACCTGACTATGGATGGCCCAAAGCTGATAAAATAGCTTAGGACAAGAGGCAAAAGTCCCATTGGCAAACCAGGTATTGCACTTTAAAAGGCGTACAAGATCCTCTTGTTTCAAAAAGCACAAAATACAGTTTGGTGAACCTTGCCCGTTGTCGTGTAGCAAAAAGGGCTTTTCAAGCATGGTAGTCTTCTGGACTTCAGAAAGTACAAGCTCTTTGATACTTCTAGCGCTGACGCCAATATTGGCATCAATTGACCATTGATCAGTCACATACCGTTAGAGTCTGGTCTTTTCTCCAACCTCCTCTCTCTGATCCTTATTCAGGTAAAGGAGAGCATGAGTTACCAGCTCAGTTGAAGTCAAGTCCTTGTTGAAAGGAATGGCTTGGCAAAGGTACCAGTGCATTAGATAGTAAAGAATCATATCAGAGCCCAAACAGTCATGCTCAATGGTGAGCTCCTTGACTTGGGTAAACCCAATTGTAGTTAATTGCGCAGGGCAACCTGGACTATCACATTTGTAGTGATGGTTTACCATATTTTTTTCTGGTCATTGCATATGAAAAGAAAGCTGTCCTTGACAAAGCCAGCACCCCCCTTCTTGGTCATAATGGGAAACAAGTCAGGAAAAATAGCTGGAACTATAAATTGCCTGTTGACATTGCAGATATTGGCAACTGCATGTAGGTCCCACTCTAGGATAGGCTCCTCCTCTAAGGCTGCAAAACCATGGTCACCAGAGTTGCTTTCAGAGACTCTTTCATTCTCATCTTCATCATTGGAGTGAATGTGCTCCTCCTGGAGATCAGAGGGGGAGTAGACAAAGGGAGAGTGGGGAGGGGTGGGGCTATCAGCCTCAGGCTTGGGGAAGGTGTGGGGGTCTTGGCAGGCGTTTTTTCTTTAGGAGTCTGCTTGGAGAGGGTAGCCTTGGTCTTTCTTGCCTGAGCGGGAGCGGCCGTGCTCTTGGGAGCCTTGGGGGTAACATTGGTGGTAGGCTTGGGAGGCATCTAAGAGCAAATTTGTGTCAGAAAAGTTCAAGTTTGGGGAGAATTTTTAAAGAGAAAAATGAGAATGTGTTAAATATAAAAGTAGTCAATATTTTTACATGGAATTGTAGAGAAACTCTCAAATTATATACCATCAAAATTATTATGTTTTTTATTCTGTAAAAATTAAAAATTTATTAGTAGTGCAAGTATGCAAAACTGTGAGTTTTGACTGAAAACTTGCAAGTGAAATGGCGTTTTCAAATTGACGTAATTGAGATGCTGTAGCTCAAAAATATAGTGTTTTTGACCATTTTTTATATTAAATTAACAAACTTCTGGTGGAGCTACCTCAACCGGGCCAAAGAGTAAAACTTGAATATTTTTAAAACTAGCTTATACAACTGGGGTTAAAAAGTACCCAGTTGTTTAGAGGAGATAAAAAAATACATAAATGCAAAGTTTCAGACAGTTTCTTACATTTTTTATTTAATTGAGATTTGGCGCTGAACTGTACTTTGTAAAAGTGGAAACAGTCAATTTGTGATGGCGTGCTCTTTATAGCGTCCTATGACACCACATGCTAAAACAGGTTATTCTTAGTGCCACATTGGTGGGCGCCACTCCTATTGGACGCTTAGTTGCTTAGTAGATTTTGTAATGGGTACATTTTGCACAACAGAAATACCCTCATTACTAAATAAAATCACTAGTAAAAGATTGTATTATTGAAACCCAAATAGCAAAGTTCACACTATGATAAGGAATAAGGCTAGCATATTAAATGTGGATTTTTGAATGACTGTGTTGCAGAGGGGTAGTACTATCAAAGTGGCACTAATTTGGGTTAATTTATTATGTAGGTCTTAAATTAATACCATATTTTATTCCCAATTAATAAGGGAAAGGCTTGGATTAATCACATAAAAGTAAGATATAATGACAAAAAAATCAAAGAAAACGCCGCCTTGCCATTTTAATTAAAGCTTAGGCGCTGCCGCGCCAACTGAAAATTATCTCAGGCGCCGCAGCGCCAACTAATTAAAACTTTAGGCGCTGCTTTTCAGTAGGTTGGATTTTGTCTTTACAATTTAAAATCTACTACCAATCCAAAATATCTTTTTTCTATTATACTATTGAGACTAGTGCTTAGAAATATGATTAATAATTAGATAACCATTTTGGGGATTCAAAAATAGCGCCGCAGCGGCGCTTGATGTAAAAGTAGAGCGGCGCCATGGCATCCAAAATATTTGCAAGGCAGCGCCGCGGCGCCTGGAGCTTTTTTTGGGTGGCGTGGTGGCGCTTTATGTATGATAGAGACAGCGCTGCAGCGCATGTCATTGGATATTCTGCAGTAATGATCCAAAATCTACTGCCAATTGAATATATATAAATTTTATATTATAAATTTATGACAATGAGGTTGCAGTAATTCTATTCTGTGAGCTCTGTCATAATTGGCATCATTGATTTTATACTGCTAATTTATGGAGTTGGCTGCTGTAATCCTAATCCGTGAGCTCCGTCATAATTGGCATCATTGCTTGGTCAAAATTTCCAACATATCCCCCCCCATTTGACCAAACACCACTTTCTTTCTTTCCAAGATGAATCCCAACACCAACAACAACAGCAACACCAACATGCGCCAAGCCTACAACAAAATGATGGCTTCAATGGACAAAGCAGAGCGGCGCACTTTTCAAAAAATGCCGCGCTCAGTTTGTATTGCTTTCTTGAATTGACTTTGGGCCAGTGACTCACAGTTTTGCAAACAGGACTGCGCAACCACCGTGGCGGCCTCTGAGCGTAGTACTGCGCCAAACTCTAGTGCCGGGGATTTCCCTGACAAGGACTCCATGTTTGAGGAGCCTCTTCCTGTCAGCAATGCGCCACCCAGCAGCAATCCTTCTGGTGCTCAGCACCCATTTCCTCAACGCCTTCCTTCCACTGGCGCGCCTCCCCCTACCCCATCTTCAATGCTCTGCGCCTGCTGCAACTCCAACCTTGTGGTGGTGGACTACCCTGACCTCCTTAGCAAGTTTGGGATCTGCCACCACGAGGAGACAATGTACAGCTTTGTACAGGTGCTACACTCCAACAAGGATGCAATGACCCCAATTTGGGCAGGGGAGTTATACCACAGCCGGTATGATGCCTCCTGTTTGGCCGCTGAGGTGCATCTAGGGCTGCAGTCAGCTACCCTGCCCCCCAGTGAGATTTCTGCGCAACATGCACATACCATTGCTGTCTGCAATGAGTATATTGATGAGGTGGCTTGGGTTTGGGCTCTTGAGCTTGCAGCAGATCCCAGCTTCCATCAGACCTTGGACTTGCCCATCCAAGCCAACACCAACTGTTGCTTCTCCGCCACGTTCAAGGCATATCTTCAAGCCATTACCACTGGCAATGCTTCTCTCTACCTTCCTTTGGCTGCCGCAACTTGCCACTTTATGTGGTATCCTCCCGAAAGTTGCCAGCCTGGCCAGCCCAGGTACGCTGGTTGTTGCCTGGAGCATTACCGCTCCCTGGCTTACCAGCTCCGCGTCCCTTTGCCCCTATCCTATTCCTACATGGAAGATGCGTTGATGGACTGCTTCACTATAGGTGCTGCGTTCTCTGCTTGTAGTGGCTGGGGCCGTTTGGTGCCAGTCAGTCAGATCTGCCTTCCCCTGTGCAACTGGTCTTCTATGTCGCGCAACTCCCAGTTGGCCTGGGCCCAAATGCTGGTGATCCTGGCTCATGTGTGCCAGCGCCTGGACAACAACTGCTACATGATGCCCACCCATGAGCGCCCAGTGATTACCATCCAGTGCACTGCCAAGCATCCCCCCCGCCAACCGCCAGTCCTCTCCTCCTGCCACGTCTTCTGCTCAGTAGCGTGGAGGCGCCCGCAACACAAGGGACTAATCCCATACAGCCTGCCTTTTATTGCAATAAACTTGCTTTGCCTATCCTCTTTTTTATTGTTTATATTATTTTTTAGTTCTTATTTTTTATTATATTAAGTTTTTAATTGTTGTAATTATCTTCTAAATTTAGTGCTTATGGAAATATTGTTGATTAGTGGAGTTTTTATGTTGGGGATTGAAATTTTGCGCTGCCGCGGCACTAAATTTAATAGTAAGACACCGCTGCGGCATAAAAGATGTTTGCAAGGCGGCGCAGCAGCGCTTTTTAATTGTAGAAGGCAGCGCAGCGGCGCTTAAAGCTGGCTAGTTTTGCAGTTGAATTTGCAAAGTTTTGGTAACCTTATTTTGATAACAGACTTTTTATTTTGATTTGAGATAGCGTTTTTGTGGTGCAGTTTTTTGTGATGGCGTATTTTAGGATATTTATTAAGTGTTTTTATAATTAAAAAATCTTATTTGGATAACACTCTTTTTATTTTGATTTGAGATAGTGTTTCTGTGATGCGGTTTTTTGAGATGCTGTATTAGAAAACAATATATAAAAATAACTATTTAATAAATTTTATTAAGTTTTTTTTAGTTTTGCTGATGTAAATCATGATGCCATCTCAAATTTTTTTTGAGATGGCATCTTTCGCTCTGGCGTTTTTGAATTGACGTATTGCACCCACATATGCTGGCTCTTTAAGCTATTACCTAACCTTCTAGGAGGTCAGGGTTTGACACCCAGGCAGTTAAAGATGAAGAAATTGAGTATGGGCATCTGCACACGGCTTAGACTCAATTTTCTTTACTATCACCCACTTGTGATTGATTGTTAGATTCAAATCAACTGTCACTGCAAGTGGATGGGGCTTCAGAACCCATTTTTCTGTATGGTGGTGCTTTGATTGAGCCAAATCAGGAAAAACTGTATCTGTGAAGCTTTTATTTAAATACTAATACAATTTTAGGATTTTTAAATAATTTTGACTAAGTTTATATGTTGCAAGAGCAAGAAAAAAGACATATAATTTTAATTTCACCATTGACCATATGATAATTTTCAGTTGTTAGTATTTAGAGACATCAAATAAACTTCTTTATTTTTTTATTTGTTGTTTATATTTGGAAATTTTACATGGTTTTTTGTTTCAATGGTTTTTAAATTTAGTTTTAGGAAGAATATCTATGTATTACAGAGAACAAAGTATATAGTATAGTTTTATCAATTTATTCATACATCCTTGTTTTTATTAGTTAAAGTTTATTTTATTTTGTTTTTAAGTTCTTTGGAGTCACCTTAGTACCCTGTAAGCTTAAATATTTTATTAACAATATTCATTATTTAGATTATGTTTAGTCAAAAAGTATCAATTCGAAATAGCAGCTTTCAAAATATCTTACTTAACTTAATAGTCAACTTTCTGATAGTTGAATTTCTGGAATTCGGCTTTACCAAAGTTTCTTTATATCCACCATTTATAGATGCTTCAATAAACAAACTAAGTATTAGAATATAAATATTTATTTTAAAGGGTATAAATAATATGTGACTTCAGAGAATTAGAGTTTGTAAGTAGCAAGGCAGATCTCACTGTAGTCATAACCGGGTGCATAACAATGCCCTCCAACATAAAGGTTCTTTTCTGCGACGGCAAGCTGAGTTACTTCAACGCTGGAATTGAAAGCAACTTTGAGTTCCAAATCGCTATTAATGATACTGACTGCGTTATCTTGTGAAGGCAAGTAGATGTTATCGTCAGCATCACGTGCAATGGTATCGTGGATGGGATCAATACTTATATGTTTGACTAGCTGGGTCGTAGGAGGGGGATCTCGGCACTTTGAAGAAACAGATATTTTGATGAGTTCCTTAGAAACTTCTTCGTCTTCGTTATGCTTGATACCATAAAACACTTTCCTACTCTTGCCGAGTACAAACTTAGTGATAAGTCCATCAACAGTAAACCACTCCTTGAACTCATCCTCTTTGAATCTCCAGATTGTAGTGAGGGGAGCTCCATTGGTGTAGTTGAAGCTGCTGGCATACAGTCGATCGCCCGCCTGGTACATGTCAGTGATGAAGCCTTGAGACAGCCGGAAATCTTTGCTTGCAGCACTGTCATCGTTGGAGGTAAATTTGACGATCTCGCCTTTCCGTCCGTTGACAGTGTATCTAGGGCCTGCCGAGGTAAAAAGAAGAGCGCCTCTTCCGGGGTAGAACATCTCGGGTTCAATGAATGTTACATTGCTTGTCATGTTTTTATAATGGAACGTGGAGTTTTCTGAAATGGAGACAATTACATGGTCTTCGTAAATCGATAGCCCTAGAAGTTCGCCTTTTATGGCTGCCCTTGATATGCGGTCAGGTTGTACATTTTGTGCTGCTGTTGAAGCAATCAAAATTGTAAAGAAAGTAGAAATCATTTTGGTTGCTTCACATTTTGTAAATCCTGTTTTATAGTTGATTGTTCAACTTGTATATCCAATCTTTGGGCTTTGCAGCAGAGATGGAGTATTCTAAAGGTACAACACGCCATTTCGAAAACGGCATCTCAAAAAACGCCATCTCGAATGTAATTTGAGATGGCGTTTTTTTTGCGTTAGTGATTTGAATCACAAAAAAATAAAATAAACAATAAAATAGTTAAAATTTACATATACCTTTATAATATGGCATCTCAAATTTACGCCATCTTGATTCCGTCACTTCGAGTCAGATTAATTAAATCTTATTTTGCTAACTTTATTAACATATGAAAACACTTAGTGTGGGGCGTGTTTACGCCATCTCAACTTTACGTCATTTTGAATTACGCTATCTATCTTAAACTAAAATAAGTTTATACCTGAACTAAAATAAAGCCTGTGGTATAGTGCCAGAAGATGTTCCTATAGTATTAATCTAAGACACTTATAAAAGGAACAACCTAAAAAGACGCCACTATGATAGTCCTTCTAGTGATTGTCATTGCTGGGTAAAAAAAACAGTTTTGTTATATGTAATTTATAACTTTATTATACATGGATACATTGATAAGGGTTTCATCAATAAAATATTTTAATAGTGATTTTAATATAGAAGAGGGTGATTACGTCATTTTGATTTACGTCACTTTGAATTCCACTGAGTTTCACATCACCCAATTGATTCAAGGCGCACAATGGATAGGGGAAAATAAGGGGAAATTACCTATGACGCAAGGCTACGCTATATTGATTCCCCCACCGCAATTCTTGCTTTCCACTTTTCAGAAGTATAGTTTCACATCAAAACCAACATTAATAAAAAATGTAAGAAAACATATGAAAATTTGCAAATATATATTTTTTCATCTTCTCTAAACAACTGGGTACTTTTTAACCCTAGTTGTATAAGCTAGTTTTTGAGAAATTCAATTTTTACTCTTTGGCCCGGTTGAGATAGCTCCACTGTAAATTTGTTAATTTAATATAAAAAGTGGTCAAAAACACTATGTTTTTGAGCTATGGCACCTCAATTATGTCACTTCAAAAACGCCATCTTGAGAGCAAGTTTTCAGTCAAAACTCAAAGTTTTGCCTACTTGCATTACTAATAAAAAATTATTTTTTCAAAAAAAAAACATTGAAATTTTAATAGTATATATTATTTGATCTCCTCTACAATTCTATGTAAAAAAATTGATACTTTTATATTAAAAACATTCTTGTTTTTCTCTTTAAAAACAACCCCCAAATTGCTCATATTTTGATACTAATTCACTTTTAGATGCCTCCCAAGTCCATCAACAAAGCTGCGTCCAAGGCCTCCAAGGCCTCAAAGTCCAGAACCACTCCTCCAAAGGCCAAAAAGGCCAAAACTACCCCTAAAAAGCAGCCTGCTAAGGGTAAAACTCCCCCCCAAGACTCCTACGCCCTCACCAGAGCCTGAGGAAACAAGCCCAACCCCTCCCCATTCTCCTTTTGTTTACTCCCTGTCAGACCCTCAAGAGAAGTTGTTCAACTTTAACCGCCACTCTGACCCCACTTCAGAGCCTGAGGATGAAGAAGAGCAGGAGCCTGAGTCTGGTGCTCCTGCAGATGAGCCAATTGAGCTCTGGGATCTTAATACCATCCATAATGTATGCAACAGAAATGGCACATTTGCTGTGCCTGCCACATACCCTGTCAGCTATCCAATTATGACAAAGAAAGGGGGTGCTGGCTTTGTCCACAAGGGCTACAGCTTCAGCTGCAACAACGAGAAGAAGCCCATCTGTCAGCATCACTTCAAATGTGATAATGTTGGCTGTCCAGCTAGACTTACCACCTATGGGTTCACTCATTTTAAAGCCCTATCTATTGGGCATGACTGTGCCGAGCCCTTTGATCCACTGTATCAACTGATCCGCTGGTTTCTTTGCCAGGTCATACCAACCACCAAAGACCAAACTGCAACTGAGGTCGTAAATGATGCACTTATTAATCTAAATGATACCCAACTGGCAACTGTTGGTGGCGCCTCAAAACTTCAGAGATATCTCACTGACCAGAGATATGCTCTGAGCACTGAAGGCGTCAGTGCTACATCAATTGACCAGTTGATTTTAACTGAAGAGCAAAAGCTTTCACGGCATGAAGAGAGATTTCTCCTTCACAATGATGGGCAACATGCCCCAGAGCGGATCATCTGCTTTGCTACCTCCCAGGATCTTTGCAACCTTTTAAAATGTAAGACCTGGCTTGCAGATGGAACATTCTCAACCTGCCCAAAGCTCTTTAGCCAGCTTTGGAATATCCATGGACAGGTTGGCAATCTTGTTCTTCCCCTGGTCTTCTTTTTCCTCCCAAATAAGAAGCAGGAAACTTATGTCCGGGCTCTAACAATATTAAAGGCCAAGTTGGATGAGATCCTCCCAACTATTGAAGAGGAGCCAAAGGAGACTAGAGGGCGCAAGAAAAAGGCCCAGTCAGAGGAAGCCACCCCCATCAAGAAAAAGCCCAAAAGCCTTCCATACCATGAATACCTGTCAGTAGATTTTGAGCAGGCTCAGGCCAATGCTTTTATTAGAGTCTTCAAGAGATCCCCTCAGGGATGCTACTTTCACTTTTGGCAGGCACTCTGCCGCCGCCTTCAAAAGTGCTCTGCACTTCATGAGCTGGTCTACAGTGAAGGCAAAAATGAAGCAAAGGACATTTTCAACTGCTTTGCTGCCCTTGCCCTTGTGCAGAAGGAGGAGACAAATGCCTTCTACAACGCCCTCCTCTGCCATCCCTACATTATTGCCAACCAGGCAGCCTTTGCTCCATTCATAGAGTATTTTGAAACTCAATGGGTTGGAGTGTTTCTAAGGAGCACGCCACATCAGAAAGGGTGGTGACTCAATTCAGTGGAACTGCTTTAAGCAGGTAAAGTATGGCCTAATCAAGACCACCTCTTCTCTTGAAGGGTGGCATAGTCAATTTGCCACAAGGGTCCGGGTTCAGAAGCCCAAGTTCAACAAAATCATGGTGCATCTCAAAACTCAGCAGGCCATCTCTGCCCGCCTCTTTAAAACAGGCATCAAGACCAAGGATGATCCCCCCAAACAAACCAAAGCGTTGAAAAAGTATACAGAGATTAGCAAGGTGGTCCTTGCCTACTATCCCAAGGATAGCAAGCTTGAGCATCTCCAAGCTATCTCAGTTGCTCTTTCAACCAATGTATGATCCTTCCTCAATAAACACCACTCTATCTTCTCTATTATTTCCTTTACTTTTATCATTATTTTAATTTTATTTGGTATTTGGTACAAATATATGTTTATTTTAAAGCATAGTTTATAGTATAAATATATGAAAATGGTTGTTTTTGGGATTATTTTAACTTTTGGACTTTACGCAACCTTGTTGCTACTAATTGACCCCATTTTTTTATTGCAGATATAGATTCTGAGGCTTTTTTAAGCCTAGAAATGTTTTTTGAAATTTTTTTTTGGGAATTTGTTGAGTAGTTTTTGGAGTTAAAAAATCTAAAATTTTAAAACCGTTTTTTCTTAGTCAAAATGCCATAAATCAAAATGGCGTTTTTACTAGTAAATCAAGATAGCAGAAATTTGAGATGCCGTTTTTTGAGATGCCGTTTTTGAAATGACGTGTCCTACCATTCTAAAGGTTAGATTCTATTTTGCTGCCAGAGGAGATGATTTTGTTGTAAAACCACTTATTAAAGAAGAGGTGGATCAACTGGTTCAGAATTAAAGCTCCTGGTTTTTTCTTTTAATATAAATTAACAGTTATAGTTCGTATTGTTGAATAGAAATGGGCTAAAAAGTAGAACCCAAATCTGATGGTTTGACAACAATCAAAGATAAGTGGATGGCTATTCTCCCATGAGCTCTATGATTTAAACAATTTTGATTAAGTTGCATTTTAAATTAGTTTTGTATTTGATGGGGTGAAATGTGGAGCCCTAGCCCCCCATCAAGTTTTAAATAGACAGGAATCTGTTCAAAATACGTCCAGTTGATAATTTGAGGAGCAAATGAAATCACCTGTTCTTCTATCATCCAACCAATCACAAGAATTCACTTAATTCTTGGAATAAAAATATATAAATCCTATACGTAATCCACTCAAGCGAGATATTAACTTAGCTTATATTACAAGCTCTGCTTTGACCTCAATTCCTATTCAAAGTCTTTTAATAAAACTATGGGGTTTCTACTCCAGCCTCTGGCGCACAATTTTCTATCCCATTAATATATATAAAAGTATGTATGTCTGTCTATAATGTTGCCTCAAGTGGGCTCAAGCCGTAACAGATTTGAATGAATTAATTTTTCTATAAATTTACTTTTAAAAGTTGATAATCAAGCCAAAAGCTCAATTTGGCCCATCCTTACATTCAATCCCTTACATGAATCTTCAAAACTGTAAATGTTGAATTCAGTGAGTGTGACCTAAATTATGCAAAGTTAAAATATAGGCTACTTAGAATTTGTCATGGCCATAGTTTTCCCGGGTGTGGCTCGGCCAATGTGCCGCCACCCAGGGAAACCCGGCCCAAAGCCCCGCCTGCTTGCGGCAATCGTAGATTTAAATCTAATGATTGATTGCAAGTGGGTGGTGGCACAGGAAATTGGGTCCAAGTGGGGCGTGGATGCCCCACGCCCAATTTTCCCTTTCTTGACCTGCTGGTCAACAAATCCTGACCTCAAAGGAGGTCAGGTAACAGCTTACAGAACCATCATTGGTGGTATCTGTAAGCTGTCTAAATATTGCATTCAAGGAGGCCACCTCATCAAGATGTACCCAAAGGCTTTAAGTAACAATTGTCCCCACCAAACTACCTTAGTAGTTTGATATTTTACTCTCAATAAATATCTTGCCTCAATGATTCACTTATTTCAATATTTCCCAATCAGATTTGTAATAACCAGACTGCTAGATTCTGCTTTCTTACCTCTGTGATTTCCTGGTAATCTTCCACCTCCTGCTGAAATGATTCCTGAAACCCGCAAAATTGAGTGTGAGTCTATCTATGCTGCTGATTCCTTGACGTTGAGCCAAATGAAGGTCTTCTTGATGTACCTGTGCATAATCTTATGCTGCACCTTTCCTTATTCACTCTTCAAGGGTTATCATTTACAAGTAAACACACATTGTCTCCTCCTAATTGGTAATGTCATCCTAATTTGGGTGTACATTCCCCATTTAATTGATTACAACGAGCTCTCTCTCTACTTTACCCTGACAGAATTTGATAAATAATTATTTAATTGGTTGGTTTTTAAAAAGTTGATTAACCCATGCAATCATATCAAAGAGGCTTATCTGAGTAGATTACCCCAAAAAAGCCCCCTATGTAGATTATCTGACTCCAGAATGTGTGGATTAAAATTGAAAGAGAAGCAACTGATTGTTTAAGATACTTTTATATGATTGGATGGATAAACTCTTTGTTGAGGATTGAATTTATTGAATAAAATAAGCTTGGTCAAATTAAATATTATAGTGTTGCAACCAAGTTTACAGGCTTGCCCGCTAATGTATCTCACAATACACAGGGGGCGCTTGATGAGTTGCCCCTTGACGTATCTAACAACATGAGTCAATCTGATGACAATGTCAAATGGCGGGCACTTCATCCTAATTAGGAGTGCTGCCAATTTGACCTGATGATCCCCGCACAAGTTATTCCTTGGCTTTGAACCCTACATGGAACTTCCCACCATGCCACCCCCTTGTGGCATTGTGGCTTTCCCCATATAGTATATTAACCACAACATTCTACAAATAAACAATACCTTATTCTTATTATTCCGTCCTTTCTATTAGACTGTTGTCTTCTCAATTCCAAATACTGAATCCTCATTGGTTCAGTTGCAACAGTGGTAGCACATGTAGGTTCACAACCTACCTAAAACAAAAATTCCCCTAAGAAAGGACGGAGTACGGGCCATATGGCTACTCCCCATCCAGAGACTTTCCTGTCAATCCCCAAGGGGGACATCCCCGGCGGGTATGTTATTTACCAAGACCAGCTAGTCCTTACAAGCGTGTATAATTGGCTCTGCCTTGGGCAGCGTGACGCCAGTGTGACCCCTCCCCAGTCAGACCTCTCACAACACATGCTCAATCTGCAGCTGGAATCCTTTGCAGGTGGGGTCAAAGGAGCCGACATTGTCAGTTGGCTTCAATCCACTGAAACCCGCCTTTGTATTTGCCAGGTTCCCGGACCCATGTGGGTTGTCACTGCGTCTGGGCGTCTCACGGGGCCTGCCACTGTGTGGTTTACCAACTGGGCCAGTCTGGAAATTGAGGTCACCTGGGTGGCATTCTGAGACGCCGTGAAGTCCTGCTACAGCAATAATTCTCGCCTATAGTGGTGGGAACTCCCCTTTTAGCAATTAAACATACTGGATCCGTTCCTTAGTACATTGCTGCCTAGTAACAAGCTCTTGCTGCTGCCCCTGAAGCCGTAACTGACAGAAATGCCATGCTTTTATCCCTAATAATCAATGGGCTCAAGCCCCATATCTGTAAGTGGGTTCCTGTAGTTATTACACCTCCATTGATGACTGTTACAAGGCCATTGTGGAGGCCAACAACCAGGCTTTGATGGGCTTCCGCCGTACTAGTGATGCTCTGCCTCAACCTCATGCAACACCTGACAGTGGCCACAACCAAGTGGGCCTCTGCTTGCCCTGCCAGCAGGAAAATGGGATCAAACGCCCTCGCAAGGGGGAAATCCAGCTAGCACAAATTGAGGATCAGGGAAAAGCCTGGGGGTTGTAGCTACAAGAGGTCCTACAACGCCACTTGACCCTGCCTCTCAATCCCTGATTGCAAAGAATCCCTATGACTACAGTATCCACAAAGTTGAAACCCTTGACGTCTTCCAGGTTCATAGTGACAACCCCATGCTTCAAGCAAGTCACTCTTCAAATAAAGTAACCCACTTATTCTATCCCTTCCATTTTTGTGGGAATACCCACAAACTATTGGTAGATACCAGGGCCAACCACACTATGGTGAACCAGGCGTTTGCTGACTCCCAACAACTGGACTGAGTGCCCAGCAGGTTCAAGGCAGTACAAGTAGCTGATTCCCGTAGAGTTGCAATTACCCATGAGAAGGTACCCTTCTCTGTGAGAATGGGGAACATCCAGGTTAATCTCTCTGGGCTAATTATGGCAGGGCTCATCCACAACGTAATTGCTGGCATCAACTGGCTTTGGCACAACTGTCCCTACATTGACTGGGATACCTCTGTCATCACCCTCAATAAAAATGGGGTGGGCTTCCAGATCTATCCTGTTGAAATGAGCAAGCTACTCCATGATACTGTGTTTTTTAGAATAACAGAGACAGGCTTGTACAACTTCAAGGGGGGGAAACTAGACTTTAACCAATGCTCAGTTGAAGTTATCTGTGAGGAACCACCTGCGGCCCCTCCCTTGACCACTTCACCCCCACCAGTGCTTGCCACACTCTCTGAGGAGTACAAGGACATCTTCAGCAAAACACTGGACCAACTACCTCCCCCTTGAGAGATCCAGCACGCTGTATAACTCCAAGGGTTGCTACCTAAGGCACACCCCTTATATTGTCTTACACCAAAGGAAGATGAGACCCTCTACCAGCACCTTGTGGACGTGCTTGACAAGGGTTTCATTTGCCTCTTGCTCTCTCCATACGGGGTGGCTGTCTTCTTTGTAGCCAAGAAAGATGGGTCCCTTTGCCTGATCACAGATTACCGCACCTTAAATGAGGTGACTGTTAAGAATAAGTACCCCCTGCTGTTGATTGACAACCTGTTTGACACACCTGCGGGTGAAAAGGTCTTTAGCAAGATTGATCTCACTGCAGGGTACAACCAGGTCCACATTGCACCAGGAGACAAGGCAAAAACTGCCTTCCGCACATGCTACAGGTTGTTTGAGTGTCAAGGCATAAACTTCAGAATGACCAACGCTCCTTCCACCTTTGCCATGTTGATGAACAAAGCCTTTGAGGATCTGATTGGGAAATGTGTCATTGTGTACCTTGACAACATTATTGTCTTCAGTCAAGATCAAACCATGCACCTCCAACACCTCTCTGCTTTCCTCAACACCCTTTGGAAAAATCAGCTAAAATCTAAACCCTCAAAATGCAAGTTCCTCAAGTCAGAGCTGCTGTTCCTTGGGCACACCATCTCTGCCCAAGGGATAAAGTATGACCCCGCCAAAATCAAGGCAATCACAAGCATGCTGCCACTCACCGACGTGGGCCAGATGTGTACCTTTTGGGCATAGTTGCCTACATGCACAAGTTCATTCCAAATTGCGGGAAACTAATTGCACCTCTCACCAAGCTCCTCAACACCAAACATTGCTTCCATTGGACCCCTGCCAGAGATCAAGCCTTTGAGACGTTGAAGCAGAGACTTACAACAGCACCCATACTGCAGTTCCCCAATTGAAACCGCCATTACAAACTTGAGACTGACTCTTCTGACAGGGCCATAGGGGGTATGCTACAGGTAGAAACTGACAATGGCGTCTTTATTCCCATGGCATATGAGTCCAGGAAGCTTACTGACTCAGAACAATGTTACCCCATTCATGATAAAGAATTAGCAGCAATTGTGCACTGCGTCAAGAAGTGGTGCTGTTACCTGGAAGGGGCTACCTTTCCAACCTGCGCCCTGACAGACCACAAGTCACTCCAGTACTTCAACACACAGTCCCACTTGACACGCCACCAAGCAGACTGGGTCAAGTGCCTATCCCCTATCAGTTATGCATTGAGTACAAGCCTGGGAAGGAACTCATCACAGCTGATACCCTCTCCTGCCTCTATGTAGCATCCATCACTGGGGATGACAGCTTGGATCCAGATTGGCTAATGTTGTACCTCTGCCCTGAAGTGACTTGTTACAAAGGCCTTAACTCAGTAACCATCTCCAAGCTGAAGGACAACAAAAGTAAGTTCACCACCAAGCTGGTAACATCTGCCGTCAGTCAGAGACAGGTGAGAAGACACCTTACATTCCCACCACACAACAAGGTGACACAATACTGCATTATCATCAAACCCTGGGTCACATCAGAGGGTGCAACCTCTTTGAGATCATGAAACAAAAGATTTGGTGGCCGGGCATGTGTCAAAACATCTTGGATCTCCTCAAAACATGTGTGCTGTGCGAAAAGAATACGTCCAAACCTGCACCCCCAAAGTCTGCCCTGCCCATCAAAGCCATGGAACCCTTTAAACAGTGGGCCCTTGACATTGTTGGACCCCTACCTGAAGACAGACTGGGGAAGAAATACATCATAACTGCTATCAACTACTTCACTCATTGACCAGTGACCTGGGAAACAACTAACCACACTGCCACCACCATCACCTGCTTCATTGGCAAGGAAATTGTGGCCTGCTTTGGGTGGCCCAAACGCCTCATCACAGATGGTGGCCCCAAACTTGTTAGGCATGTCATGAAGGTGTACTGCGCCAATAATGCACTCCAATGAATAGTCACAACCCCCTACTATCTACAAGCCAATGGACGCGTAGAGTGGTTAAATGGTTCTCTGGTTCAACTGATTGCCAAGCTTTCCCAGGAACACCCCAATACCACATGGACAAACACCTGTCTACTGCTCTACTTATTTTACGAGCGAGAATTAACAGAGGCACTGGGTTCAGACCCAGAGCCCTTGCCTTTGGGAAACCAGACGGTCTGACAGGAGTTGAACAGGGGAAGTTACGGTCCACAGTTCCCAGAAAGCCCCCTGTTGACAACTCCATCCCTGAACCATTGGTGTGCCAAAGCCAAGAAATCAAACACAAACAAATTGAAGTGGGGACAAAGCACCTTGAAGCAAGATATGCTGTAGGTGACCCTGTCTACACCCTCAACCCCAATTCTGCAAAGTTAGAACCCAACCACCTAGGGCCCTTCAAGATAGCCACAGTCTATGACAACCATACCTACCAACTTGAAGATGCCCAAGGGAACATCAAGAAGCTCCACCATGATTGCTTGTGTCCCTTCTGCGCCATCCCCACACAAAGGTTGTTTGTGCAGACCTTCTCAGATCTTCTGCAGACTCTGATCCTGGTATCTGACGACAAGCAGGGGGCAAGGGGGTGTTGCAACAAAAGTTTCTAGACTTGCCTGCTAACATATCTTAGGATACTTAGGGGGCTCTCAATGAGTCACCCCTTGGCGTATCTAACAACATGAGTCAATCTGATGGCAATATCAAATGACAGGCACTCCATCCTAATTAGGAGTGCTACCAATTTAACCTACTGATCTATGCACAAGTTATTCATTGGCTTCAAACCTTACATGGAACTTCCCACTATGCCACCCCCTTGTGGCCTTCCCCATATATTATATTAATCACAATATTCTACAATAAGCAATACCTTATTCTATTCATTCCCGCCCATTCTATTGGACTGTTGTCTTCCCCAATTCAAAACTGAACTCTCATTGGTTCAGTTGCAACACAGTTCAAATTACAAATATAAATATTAGTTTAAAGTAAGAGATAGTTGGTGTCAGAAATTCACGGACCATAGTATTTTATCATTCTTCAGATGATATCCTAAGTATTCTAACATTAGAAAAGTACAGAGAACCTGTGACTTTGGTGTAAACTTTGGCCCATAATATTTTATTGTCATCAGAAGTAGCAAGTCTGACAGGGCTCAAGGCCCAAAGGATTTGGGACAGTTCTTCCTACTTCTGGATATAGGTTCATAAGTTATTGTCTCTGTATTTTGCTTTAGGAATTAATACTGTATGGCAACAATATAATCTTTTTCTCTACTAATAAAGCCTAAGAGAGGATCACATTAAGGAAATATGACTTGGATCAATCATTAAGTCAATACAGAATCATCAGTATTTTATTCTAATGGACTGGCTTTAAGGTGGCACGCCTGCCCACGTTTTATTTGAGTTAGCTCACAACACTAGAAGAGACTGAAGTAGCATTAGGGCAACACAGCAGGAAGCCTATCCTTGTTGAGGTGGTTTTGACAGAAGCTTGCTTGACATCTTCCACAGTTTGGTTTTATTTCTGTCTACCTGGGCTACTTCCAGGGCTAGCTAGCCAGTGATTGGCTACTAGTTCATAGAGATGATTGTTTCACTTTTTCAGATCTACTCTAATACAATAGGCTCAGGGCCTTTTTCTTCTTAGAGTGTTTGGCCTGACAGCCCAGTCCATGGTGAACTCTTCTAGAAGTGTTTCAGATGACAGTTCATATGATGGCTCTCTTGTTCTAGGATTCTTTTAAAGTTTTAGAATAGTAATTATTATAGGAAGCATGTTTGAGGTGGTGGTTCAGTTGGATTAATAATGAGCAGTAATTACATTTACCATTAACTAATTTTAATGCATGAATATGTTGATGCCAGGATATGATTTGATCACTGATGACACAAACCTGCGGCCCACATTATTTTGTTGAAACCCTTCCTAAGAGCAATTAACTGCTGGCCCATGTTATTTTGTTGAAACTGTTAATTAGTCAATATCCAGAAATCCTGACAGATGATAATTAATCACAGCCTAAAAATACAATAAAATATATTTAATTGATGTGGTAGTTGTGCTGTTTTAGCAGAGTTACATGGGGAAAATATTTGAAAACTAGATAATAATCTTTATTGAGAGATAGTGATTATATAGTAATAGGGAATCAGTGGATTTTAGGAACAAGATTGGTGATCACATGGTTTGGATGGTGAAGGGGGTGACTTGATCCTGGTAATGAGTCAAGCGCCAAAACAAGGTATCCACTGTAAAAGATCATCATCAGTTCATGTTGTTGGATTTGGTAAGTCAAGTTGAATTCCTAGTCTAGCTTCAAGTAACTGGATAATTGGATAGCAGGTCACAAGCCCGCTTGGTTGGAACCTTGCTGGCAGGTTGAGCCTGCAGTTTCAACACCCCCCCCCCCCGGCTGAAGGTCAGCCTCCTCTGGGGGCAGGTTGTCAGGGAGGTTGTCAGGAGCCGGAGTGCCATATTGGACTAGTTGTTGTTCTGTGGTGGGTAGGGCGGCTTCTTGTTGTTTCTGTCTCTCTTTACAGGGTTACAGGCAATCATGATGTAGGATCTTATCTTGTTTACGTTTCCTAAGCCCTGCACAAGGTAAGTGTTATTGTTGTTTACCTTTAGGATGATTGAATGCCCTACTTTTTTGGGTTGTAGCTTGCTTTTGTCAACGTTCATGACCCAAACTTTGTCCCTGACTTCATGTCTGTTGAGGATGGGAACAAAGGTCTTTTGCAAATGTTCCTCTTCCTTTGCCGCTTGTCCTCTGTTGGCTTCTGCAATATAGGGATCTGAGCGTGGGGGGACTTTGCTTGGGATTTCCAGCTTAGGTCCTGTCAATTCTTTAATGATATTTGGCTGTGTGCTGTATACCAGTTCAAACGGGCTTTTCCTGGTGGATCTGTTCACTTGGGCTTGACACACAAGTAGCACAGTCAATAGCTGTTTATGCCAGTCCTCAGGATTGCCGGCGGTGAGTTTGGCTAAGGCTTGCACGAGGCTACCATTAAGCCTCTCTACACACCCATTGGCCTGCGGATGGTATGGCGTGGTTACAGTGTGTTTGACCCCATTCTTTGTGAGGTATACATTTTTGGTTTTGGAGGTTAATTTTTTTCCTCTATTGGTTATCAGGAGTTCTGGCTTTCTGAACTGCTGATTATCTCCTTGCCAATAAATTGTTGTACGTTGTAGCCAGTGTGGGACTTTACTGCTTGGTCTACTGGCCATTGCGTCGCAAAGTCAATGGCGATGATGATGTACTTCTTATCATTGTGTTTCTCTGGCATGGGGCCAACAATGTCAAGAGCCCATACTTTGAAGGGTAGTTGTGTGCAGATGGGAAGTACTGACTTAGGCGGAGTTTGGCTCCTGGCAAATTTTTTGCATACTTCACATTGCTCCAGCACTTCTTGAACATTGCAATACAAAGTTGGCCACCAGGCCTTATGCTTAAGGAACTCATAAAGGTTTTGACTCTTGGTATGGCCAAGGTCTTGATGGTAACGTAAAATGGTGTCTACTTTTTGGTGCGTGGGATGTAGGGAATGGTTGTGCCATCAGACATCTTTCTGTTTAAGGTCCCATACACGTCAGCAAGCAGGTGTTCATTTTTGATGACTTTTTCCTTTGTTATGTCAGTTGTGCCAGGGGGAAACCTTTGTCCTTTGTCTGTAGTACTAAGAGAGGCCAATCTGGGTTGAGCCCATTTTCTCCTCTTGAGGCACAGATATACAGGCGGGAAAGGGCATCTGCCATGGCAAGCTCGGCTCCAGGTTTGTACTGGATGAGCAAGTTGAATCTCTCTAAGAGCTCCATCCATTTGGCTTGGCTGCGGGATAGATTTGCTTGAGTCTTGAAGTAGATGAGTGACTTGTGATCTGTGAAGGCAGTGAACTCCTCTTGTTGTTCCAGATAACAGTGCCATTTAACTAGGCAGTGTACAATTGCCAACAATTCCTTGTCGTGTATAGGGTAGCTGACTTGCTATCTGTCAATTTGCGTGACTTGTAGGCCACGGGAAGGAAGTTACCACATCATTTTTAATTTTTAGTACTCCTCCAATGGATGTGTCAGTGGCGTCTGTTTCCATTTGGTACTCTCCATTGTGTTTAGGGTACTGGAGGATGGGTGTTGTTATGAGTTTTTCCTTAAGGCGTCGGAAACAAAGATCACGCTGGGGAGTCCACACAAATTTGGATTTGGCGCCAGTTATGGCAGACAGAGGGGCAGTCAGGATGCTGCAGTTGGTTATGAACTGTCGTACACAAGCAACCATTCCTAGAAAGGTACGGAGTTCTGACTTGTCTTTGGGTGGCAGCATTTTGCAAATGGCCTGGATTTTTTGGCTGTCAGGCTTAATGCAATCCTTCAAAACTATGTGTCCCAAGAAGGGTAGTTGTTTGCGGAAGAACTGGCATTTGGAAGGTTTGGCTAGCAGCTTATGTTGTGCTAGGGTGATAAAGACTGCTTCCAGATCCTTGTGATGCTGTTCCACTGACAGGCTGTAAACAATGATGTTGTCTAGGTAAACCAGGGAGCACTTGTCAATGTGGGGAGCAAAGACCTTGTTTATGAAGGTTACAAAGGTTTATGGAGCATTTGTCATACCAAAGTTAAGCACCACGCACTTGTACAAGCTGTACTTGGTGTGGAAGGCTGTTTTGGGGATGTCTTCTTCTTTGATGTGGATCTGGTTGTAGCCTGAAGTTAGATCAATCTTGGAGAAGACAGAGGCTCCTCCCAAGGTGTCAAAGATATTGTCAATTAATGGTAGTGGATAACAATTCTTGATAGTGACTTTGTTTAGGGCTCAGTAGTCTGTAACTAGGCGCAGGGTACTGTCCTTCTTTGCTACAAAGAATACTGCAGCACCAAAAGGAGACTGTGAGGGGCAGATAAGTCCTTTCTACAATGCTTCCTTGAGGTAAGAACTCAGGGTGTTGTCCTCTTTGGGAGTGAGGCAATAGATGGGACGTGCCTTAGGTACTGCTCCTTTAAGTTGGATAGAATGCTGGATGTGTTTCTTAGGCAGCAACCCGGGTAGAGCTTCCTTGAAGATTTCTGGGTGTCGGGCCACAATGTCGCAGTCTTGCGGCGTGGAGGTATCCTGGTGATCCTTGAAATAGATAATCTTGTATTGACAAGAGTCCCAGTTGATTTTCTTGAGGTTTTCCTTTTTGTCCAAAGTCTCTGTGATGCGTACAAAGACGTGGTCTTGTAGGAGTTGGTCTACAGAGTCTGGGTAGATTTGGTGGTTGATGCCTTCACATTTGATGGTCAGTACTGAGGTTATCCAGTCTACATGAGGGTTGTTCCTTCACAACCAGTTGAGGCCCAGTATAATGTCAAACTTGGTAAAGTTGATGACAGGACCTTAAATGGTGGAGTGGAGGCTCTCTAGCATAACAGAGAAGGGGCAGTTTCCCGTGTCACAGTGATGTGATGTTCATCAGCTAAAACCACATTCTTAATCTGCAAAGGATTAGTGGCTAGCTTGAACTTTTCAAAAAAGCTACTGTTGACCAGTGTTTAGTCTGCGCCCATGTCCAGGAGAGCTGAGCCTGTGTAACTGCAAAAGCAGAAAGAATAGGACATCAATTTATTTGGGTGTCTGGTGATGGTGTATAGTACTGGGTCTTCCAAGGGTACTTGAACCATTGGGCATTGGGCATTGGTCCATGTCCTCTGGGCAATACTCATCATTGGGCAAGTTGGGGGTAGTCTGGGGAGAGCTTGGCTTGCTTAGTGCTCTTCCCGGGATTTTCCCTTGTCCTGGTTGTCTTGAGTGGCAGTGATACAGAAATGGGTTTGGTTAGATAGGCTGTTGTTCCTGTTCCCATTCCTGTGTTCATTGGAACCTGTGGGTTTGTGATTGGTACTGCCGCTATTGTTCCTGGAGGGTGGTCTGTTGGAGCGCCCGGCTGGGTGAGAATCTTTGGGCCGCTCTCTCTTTCCTGTTTGTGCCTTGTGGAGAGTGTTGGAAGTTTGTTCTGCTTTCTTGGCTTCACAGTACAGGCTTTGAAAATTGGTCACTTGGTCCAGGTTCACGTGTCTCATTATGTGTGACTTAAGGGCGTTGTAGTACATTAGGTGTGTGGCTGGGTTGTCAAAGACCATATTAGCGGGTGCGCGTAAACAAAGCTCCCATAGGCGCAGGTGAGTTCTTTTACAGTACAGTCTGGGTCAAGTTCTTTACTTGGCAGATGATCATGAGTGTGGTGTCTTTCAGCACAAACCTCATCAAGAAGTCCTGCTTGAAAGTGTTCCAGTTCTTTTTGGTGTGCTCCTCATGCCACTTGTCACACCAGGTACCAGTGTCATGCGTAAGTCAAATGGAGATATCCGCAATCCAAAATCTCTGTGGGCATTCCATCTGAGTTATCTTGCTTTGGGCGGTTTGGATCCAGGCTGTGGTGTTGTTGTTGGCTCCTCCAAAAGGTTCCAAGGTGGTGCTCCAAAGTCTCTGAGCTATGTAGGCTGGCATGGCGCTTTTGTCAGTTGGTTGCGCATAGATGGGAAAGCCTGAAAGGAACCTTGTGCAGACATGGCGTTGAAAGCGGGTAGGGGGATCACTGTATTCTGGTACAAAACAAAGCCCTCAGGTATCGCGGTACCAAGAGCGTACAGGGTCCAGTCAGGTGGGAGGCCAGACATGATTCTGTTGAGGATTTGTTGGCCGCGGCGTGTGCAGGCAACAGGCAGAATTTTTCAAGATAAGGTAGGATGGGGAACCTATCTGTGCTACCAATGTCGTAGTTGTGCTGTTTTAGCAGAGTTACACGGGGAAAATATTTGAAAACTAGATAATAATCTTTATTGAGAGATAGTGATTATATAGTAATAGGTAATCAGTGGATTTTAGGAACAAGATTGGTGATCACATGGTTTGGATGGTGAAGGGGGTGGCTTGATCCTGGTAATGAGTCAAGCGCCAAAACAAGGTATCCACTGTAAAGGATCATCATCAGTTCATGTTGTTGGATTTGGTAAGTCAAGTTGACTTCCTAGTCTGGCTTCAAGTAACCGGATAATTGGATTGCGGGTCACAAGCCCGCTTGGTTGGAACCTTGCTGGCAGGTTTAGCCTGCAGTTTCAACATTGATTTGTTAAATTTAACTAAAATCTATCCTTGGATAGGGCAACCACCTAGTCCAATATAAACACTAAACTGAATCCCTATTTTTAGATCAATATATTCAAATTAGGGAACCAACTACACCATATGGGGGTAGGATACTTCAGCTCTGCCCTGGTTGGCCTCCAGCTTTGAGCCATCACAACTTAGGTTGGGAATGTCACATATTTTAATTTAAATTCCCATTTGATATTTTATTCCAATTTAAAAAAACTATGAGCTTAATAACCCTATTCAAATCAAAATATTGATTCAAAAATACTTTATTTTTTTTAAAAAAAACTGTATCACTAGGGTATCCTGGTGTATAAACTTACCAGGGATGGCCAAACAAGAGCAGGGTGGCAGACTGGATGTTAAAATAATAAAGCTGATATACACCCAGCTTTATTCTTTCACTGGATCCTGCCTGGGTATGTGATTTGGTATCCTAGCTGGAAGACCATTTTATTATTTTTAGATCAGTGACCTTTTACAATCATTATTTTATATTCTAGTTGGTAAAAAGAAAGATGTATCAGGTGGGCTGCTGTAAAAAAGTAAAGCTGGGTGTAGCACAGCTTTCCTCTTTAACAGCAGACTTCTTTTGTAGAATCCAGGCCCATCCACTCTCACTTACCATTACAATTTTCACATAGACTCTTTTCATTTGAAAGTTCCTGAGGCAAAACTTGGGAGAGTTTATCTCTAGATTTGATACTTTTTGGTTCAGTTCCTTGTTTTTTCCCTTCCACTTTAAAAGCATTTTCATACTCTTATTCTCAGGTGATTTCAATACTTCAATTTCCTGGTTTGTTCCTGCTTTCATCTGTTGAAAGATCTCATCAAAGCCATAAAACAAATCTAGGGAGTCACAAGAAAATATTCTGTTGTCTGGTGCAACTGTACCTTATTTAGCAAAGTATTCAGATTAAATTTCCTCAAAGGCAGCTTTTACCTCCATCAATGGTTCCCTAGGGAATGTCTTAGTCACCTCCAGATCCTATTAAGAGTCCTCCATGGACATCTCTGGGATCTATTTCTACAGCATAACACTCCCTACCTTTGATACATCAAATTTAGCCTTATCAAAGCCAAATGGAATGAAAATAAATTAAAATTGAACTATAATGAGAGAAAAGCAACAAATTTCAACTACATGTATTTGTTTTATTGCATTTTTTCCATTTATATACCATTTAGGTGTTATTTGGCTAAAACCCCCTCCAGTTCCATAATCTCACCTGAATTCCTTACATGTAACTATGAAACACCTGTCATCCAACTGAGATCTTTACCCCAAAAGGTCTAGATCTCCTTAACCAATAAGAATGTGTTCAAGTACATTACAGAATCCCTTTATTTCTTCTGTGGAACTAAACTCTACCTTTGAGATATTACAGATCTCTTAAGACAAAACCCTTTGAAATATCCTCATTCCTGATTTAGGCTTTCAGTGCTCTAACTGCAAACAAATTATCACCCCTTGATAATAGTGTCAATTATATACTTCTGGGAAGTATAGTAAGTGAGATAAAGGGAAAATTAATAAGAAAACAATACTTTATTTGACATAAAGATAGAGATTTATATAGTATCAAATAAGCCACATACTGTTCATGTACATCATGAAAGTCATGAGGCTTGTCCAAGTAGTGTTCCTCTTAGGACTCAAAAGGTTTGATCCTTGTATTAGATGGGCATTTGATAAGAGTACCTGTGACTTAATGATTAGTTGGGGATTCATTTGGGGATTACTTTCCCAAGAGGGAGTAACAAAAGATGTTGTGACACTAGCCCTGAGACTTTGGGGGTAGCCAACTTGTATAAACTTGTTTTGAGTACTTTGGATTAAGAGGCTGGTGTTTTCTTGGTGCAGTCCTGCAAAAATCCCAATTTCAGTCGCACAGAGACGTTATAACACAATGTTGGGCATTTTGGGTTTGTTGTGTGTTGGGGCAGTTTTTGATTCCTTGGGTACTGAGAAAGTTGTATTGTTTGGTGGGTACAAGGATATTATTGTAGACAGTGTATCTCATGGGGATGTCTTGACCTTCTTCATGTTGATGCCAACTGGTAGGCAGGGCCATCTGCTGGATTATTTTCTTTGGAGGAATTTTTCCTTTGAGTTGTGTAGGTATGGGTAACCTAACTGTGTTACCACTGTTGAGTGTATACTTCTGGGAAGTATAATAATAAAATAAAGGGAGAAATTAATAAGAGAATGTTACTTTATTTGATATGAAGATAGAGGGTTATATAGTGTCATGGAAAGCCACATATCATCCATGTACGTCATTGTAGTCATGGGGCTTGTCCAGGTAGTGGTCTAATTAGGATTTGAAATGATTGATCCCTGTATGAGATGGATGTCTGACAAGAGTGCCACCAATTATTCATCAATTGGGGAATTACTCATGAAATTGCGCTCCTAAGAGGGAGTAATCATAGATGTTGTGACAGTAGAATTTTCAATTTTTGGACTTTTGGGTCCCATTTTTGACTTTAGGGCTTTTGACTTTAGGTACTTTGGGCTTAGGTGCTTACCCTTATATTTGATGTAGTGAAAATTGAGCTCTAACCTTGATGTTTATCTGACTTGACGGGTAGGACTCCCAATTTTGATTGTATTGATCCAAAAAAATGGGATTTAGTTTAAAGTTTCTATTGGATGGTATGAAAAACAGACGCCTGAGGCTGGATTCGAAGTCTCATGCTTCGAGTTTAAAAGACTTCGAATAGGAGTTGAGGCCAAAGCAGAGCTTGTAATATAAGCTAAGTTAATACCTCGCTTGAATGGATTACGTATAGGATTTATATATTTTTATTCCGAGAATTAAGTGAATTCTTGTGATTGGTTGGATAATAGAATAATAGGCTATTTGATTCGCTCCTAAATTCTCAAGTGGACATATTTTGAAATGATTCCTATCTATTTAAAACTTGATGGAGAGGCTAGGGCTCCACATTTTACCCCATCAAATATAAATACTAATTTAGAACGCTTCTTAATCAAAATCGTTTAAATCATAGAGCTCATGGGAGAATAGCCATCCACTTATCTTCGATCGTTGTCAAACCATCAGATTCGGGTTCTACTTTTTAGCCCATTTCTATTCAACAATACGAACTATAACTGTTAATTTATATTAAAAGAAAAAACCAGTAGCTTTAATTCTGAACCAGTTGATCCACCTCTTCTTTAATAAGTGGTTTTACGACAAAATCATCTCCTCTGGCAGCGAAATAGAATCTAACCTTCAGAATACTCCATCTCTGCTGCAAAGCCCAAAGATTGGATATACAAGTTGAACAAGCAACTATAAAACAGGATTTACAAAATGTGAAGCAACCAAAATGATTTCTACTTTCTTTACAATTTTGATTGCTTCAACAGCAGCACAAAATGTACAACCTGACCGCATATCAAGGGCAGCCATAAAAGGCGAACTTCTAGGGCTATCGATTTACGAAGACCATGTAATTGTCTCCATTTCAGAAAACTCCACGTTCCATTATAAAAACATGACAAGCAATGTAACATTCATTGAACCCGAGATGTTCTACCCCGGAAGAGGCGCTCTTCTTTTTACCTCGGCAGGCCCTAGATACACTGTCAACGGACGGAAAGGCGAGATCGTCAAATTTACCTCCAACGATGACAGTGCTGCAAGCAAAGATTTCCGGCTGTCTCAAGGCTTCATCACTGACATGTACCAGGCGGGCGATCGACTGTATGCCAGCAGCTTCAACTACACCAATGGAGCTCCCCTCACTACAATCTGGAGATTCAAAGAGGATGAGTTCAAGGAGTGGTTTACTGTTGATGGACTTATCACTAAGTTTGTACTCGGCAAGAGTAGGAAAGTGTTTTATGGTATCAAGCATAACGAAGACGAAGAAGTTTCTAAGGAACTCATCAAAATATCTGTTTCTTCAAAGTGCCGAGATCCCCCTCCTACGACCCAGCTAGTCAAACATATAAGTATTGATCCCATCCACGATACCATTGCACGTGATGCTGACGATAACATCTACTTGCCTTCACAAGATAACGCAGTCAGTATCATTAATAGCGATTTGGAACTCAAAGTTGCTTTCAATTCCAGCGTTGAAGTAACTCAGCTTGTCGTCTCAGAAAAGAACCTTTATGTTGGAGGGCATTGTTATGCACCCAGTTATGACTACAGTGAGATCTGCCTTGCTACTTACAAACTCTAATTCTCTGAAGTCACATATTATTTATACCCTTTAAAATAAATATTTATATTCCAATATTTAGTTTGTTTATTAGAGTATTTATAAATAGTGGATATAAAATCTTTTGTAAAGCTGAATTCCAGAAATTCAACTATCAGAAAGTTGACTATTAAGGTAAGTAAGAAAGTTTGAAAGTTGCTATTTCGAACTGATACTTTTTGACTAAACATAATCTAAATAATGAATATTATTAATAAAATATTTAAACTTACAGGGTACTAAGGTGACCCCAAAGAACTTAAAAATAAAAATTATACCTTAACTAACAAAAACAAGGAGGAATGAATAAATCAATAAAATTTTACTATATTGTCAAGGGTCTGGATGTACAAGTATTCTGGCTACCACCAACACTTAACATCCAGTCATCACCCGATTTGGTGCCTTTCCAATATACCATCTGATATACTGGAAATGACAACAAACCAATATCACATGACTGTCCAGGTATCCAGAGACTTGAACCCATCCTGCACATGACCAGCCCCTAGGTTTGATCTAACTAACATCTCTGCCACAGCTAAAGCTATATAAGTCTAAAGTATTGTCCAATAAAATATACTTCTTCTCTTCTTAATTCTATATTTGAAGCTTGCCTAAAAGTTAATCCTTATCACTGGTAGCAGCTACGGTTTTCAACTATGCTGATGAAAGAGAAAATGACTGAATGAACCCGCCCACCTTTACTCATGTACTCAACCAGGCCACATCCCAGGACACCTGAAAAACGTACTTCCACGCCCATAACATTGATGAGGATATACCTAGTGGATGCACCATATTTGAAGGACTGGTCATGCCCAAAGCATGCGCCAAGATAATTCAATAGAGTTGCTCTCTCCAACCACAAACAAACACACAACCATGTATCACAGGCAAAGTTACCAAACCAAGTACATTGGTATCAACAAATTCTTTGGTAAAAACAAAGAAAACATAATCAACTGGCTAGACCACACAGCCGCCAAACTCTGCACCAGCCACATCCCCTACAAAAATGGGCCCAGGAAGCCAGCAAACGCCTGTACGAGGCCACAGCTAACTGGTTTTCCACCTGGGTTGGCTCACAAACTGAAAACCAGCTTGACAACTGGGAAGAGTTCAAAGCCAACATCACCCACAATTTTTGCGTCACTGAATCTCTCCAAGACATTACAATACAGCTCAGTGATCTTCCTCAAAAGACCACTATCACAGCTTACGCCAATGAATTTGAAGAAATACATTATAAAATCCAAAACCCAGCACAAGCTGACAACCTACACACTAGAGCCTCATTCATCAATAGAATAAAACCCTCTGTTGCTGCCCTCATCTGCCCAGAGGCTAACACCTCCATGCCTGCGCTCATTGCAGACGCCAAACACACTGAAAAACGCGCAAACATGGAATATGTTGCACACAACCGCAACCACTCCTCAACGGCAATGGCAGAGGCAACTCTAATAATAACAAGCGCCAGAACACCAATCATATCAACAGCAGCTCCAATTATAATAATGGCAATTGTAGCCAAAGCGCAAACCGCTCCTGTCCCAAGAAAGAGGACACTGCCAAAGTTAACAATGCCAAAATAGCAACCCACTATGAATCTGACCCCACATTCTCTGACCTCAAAGGACTCAAAACAGAGGAACAGGGAAAAGAGGAGGGGGAACAGGATTAAGTGCTCCTGTCTCCCCCTAAACTGACAAGAAGAATTACCAAGGCACGAACTTTGCTGCTTGCATCCCACGTGTCCCACAATCCCCCATTTTTATGAACATAAAAATTAAAGATCACTACCAACTTCTTGTCTACCCATGCACTTACAAATCTCATACACATAAAATTTTATTCAACTCTGGTGCTCAACACACCATGATTAGCAAACCATTCATAACCAAATACAAGATACCAGTTATCAAATCTAACTTCAAATATTCCAGAATGGCAGACAAGTCAAAAGTTATACTCAAAGGTAAACCAACTCCCTTCAGAATTGACCTCCAAGGTATCCAAACGTCCATAAAAGGACTCATTATGAACAACATAAACTACACCATTGTAGCAGGCATGGACTGCTTCACCTGAGTGAATCCCAGCATATATTGGAAAACAAAAACCATGTCAATAAAACACAATGGAGTCAATTTCAACATTCTCAAAGAACCCAATGATCTCATCCTAAGAGACACAGTATTTGTCCAAGTCATAAATCAAGACAACTCAGAACATCTAACCAAAGACAGTACCCTCCACATAATTAGGTACACCAAATTCAATAACTACAAACACAAAAGATCCAATGCCCAGAACTTGCAGCACTTCTAAACAAATACTCCCATGTATTCAAGGAAGAACTCACAGAATTACCCCCTGACTGAGAGGTCAAGCATGGCATCAACCTATGCAAGGCCATGCCTAAGCCAGCACCACTATACAGACTCTCCCCCATGGATACTCAAACACTCAAAGTCCACATCAAGGACAATCTAGCCAAAGAGTTCATTTGCCCGTCTGAATCCCCATGGGGGGCAGCAGTCTTCTTTGTAGAGAAGAAAGAAGGATCTCTTTGCTTAGTTACTGACTACAGAGCACTAAACACAAGTACAGTAAAAAATAAATAAACACTTCCCCTCATAGAAGATCTATTCATAAGACTCTCTGGAGCAAAAATTTTCTTGAAGATTGACCTCACATCTGGGTATAACCAAGTCAAATTTAAAGAGAAAGACATACCAAAGACTGCGTTCTGCACACAATTTGGGTTATTTGAATGTAAAGTAATGAATTTTGGGATGAAAAATGCCCCAGCGACATTTGTCACCATGATGAACCAGGCGCTAAACAGACTCTTGAACACATTATGTTACCTCAATGACATCATCATATTTTCAAAAACAAAGGAGGAACACCTCACACATGTCCACAAGACACTCAATTGACTTGCAAAGCACAAACTATCTGCTAAGCCTAGTAAGTGCCAATTTATGGAAAAGGAACTCTTGTTCTTGGGCCACATTGTCTCTGACAGTGGCATCAAAGCAGACCCAGATAAAATAAAAGCCATAAACAACATGCAACGCCCCACCTCTGTGAAACAGGTCAGATGCTTTCTCAGAATGATAGCTTACCTAAGGAAGTATATCAAAGACTGCGGAAAACTCACCATACCAATCAATGACCTAACCAAAGGTAATGCTAAAAAGAAATTCATCTGGACTCCAGAATGCGTCAAGAATTTCCAACTGTTAAAACAAGCTTTGATCAAAGCACAAATCTTGCAATAACCTAATAACAAAAGGTGCTACAAGCTTTAGTCAGATACTAGTGACACCGCCATTGGTGCAGTACTACACATCCACCAGCCAGGGCAGCAAGATTTCCTGCCAGTATGTTACAAAAGCAGAAAAATAACAAACACTGAGCAAAGGTACCCATACATGATAAAGAATTGCTAGCAATATATCACACATGCAATAAATGGAGATGTTATCTTGAAGGACACTTAAACGTCTGATTGCTAACTGACCACAAATCCTTAATCTATTTCAAAACTCAGAACACACTTGCGCGGCGCCAAGCCAAGCCAAATGGATTTCCTTGCTAGAACAGCTTAACCTGGACATCCAGTACAAAAAGGGGGCAGAGCTGGTCACGGCCAATGCTCTCTCTAGAATATGTCAGCCTAGAGAGGACCACCCTGACCACCTAGACCCTGACTGGCCAAACTTGTACAACACTGAGTATAAAACCAAAGGGAAAGAGCCCTCAACACACCAACTAACCCATGATACGCTAGTAAGGAATGAAAACATTTCCACATATCAAATGGCACAGTATACCAAATCATCAAGGATAAACACATTCCATACATTCCACTCGCACAAAGAGTTGACACTATACTAAGACACCACCACCTGCTAGGACACAAAGTCTAAAAATCTTTATCTCACATTAAAAGAGATAGTATGGTGGCTCAAACTAAAGCAAGACATAATTTATGTTCTAAAGAAGTGCACAGTGTGTGAAAAATATGCCAGAACCAAGGCGCCACAGCCAACAGTCAACCCAGTACCTGACCCTGAACCATTTAAGGTTTGGGGACTGGACGTAGTGGGACCCTTCCCAGAAACCCAAACAAATCAACATTTTCTAATTGTAGCCATCAACTTTGCCACATGTTGGCCCATCTGCTGGGCAACAAAAGATCACAAGGCGGAAACAATAAACTGATTCATTAACAAAGCAATCATAGAAGACTATGGTACTCCAGACTACATCATAAAAGATGGAACAAAAGGGTTAACAGGCCACAAAGTAAACAACAATCTAAAAACAAAGAACATCAAACACTCCACAACCTTGCCCTATAGGCCACAGGCCAACAGCAGAGTTGAACGCCTGAACAGCAGCCTTATCAGAACCCTGGAGAAAATAATAGATGGCAAAGCCAAAGACACATGGCCACTCTATGTGAAACATGTATTACTAGTATCCCAGGCTTGTACCAATCAAGGGACAGGCTACTCACCGTTTGAACTAACATACAGGTACAAGCCAGAAATAGTCACCCGCAATAATCAACCATATGTGAAGATTCCCCCGGGGAAACCTCCCACAGTAGAACAGAAACCAGCTCTACAACACATACGCCTCAAAGCCAAACTGGCAGAAACAAAGAGACTCAAAACCCAAAAGGTAACCTCAACAAAGGACCCACTCCCCATCAACTACCCTGTCTGGGTCCTAGCTGGGAACAGAAAGAAGCTAGACTCAGTACACAGAGGACCAGGAAGAATCATCAAATACTGATCAGACAGGAACACCTATCTGGTTAAGTTCCAGGGCGCCAAAGAGCCCATCATCAAAAAAGTATCACAGATCTTCCCTCTGCCCTAGCAAAGGAGAACACTCAACCCAGTTGATGCCCACTAGTAAACAACTCCATGAACATCAGGTGGCAGCCGTCAAGACAAAGCCCCCTCCTGATGTACCCAAGTAACCCCTTAAGAGAGGGGTGTGTCAAGGGTCTGGATGTACAAGTATTCTGGTTACCGCCATCACACTTAACATCCAGTCATTGCCCAATTTGATGCCTTTCCAATATACCATTTGACATACCAGAAATGGCAACAAATTAATATCACATGACTGTCCAGGTATCCAGCAACTCAAACCCATCCAGCACATGACCAGCCCCTGGGTTTGATCCAACTAAAATCCCCGCCACAGCTAAAACTATATAAGTCTAAAGTATTATCTAATAAAATAGACTTCTTCTCTTCCTAATTCTATATTTGAAGCTTCCCCAAAAAGTGCTCCTTATCAATAGAGCGTTTTTAAAGTAGATCATTGATATTTGTATTAAGAACTTTTTCAGTACACTGTAATATTCATAAACTGTCACCAGTAGATACTGCTGCTTTCAGTTTAACAGCAAATTGAACAGCTTACAGTCTAACACCTCTATTAGTTACTAAATTGTTGCCTAATTAAAGTTCCCCAATAATATTACATAAGAATAGCCTGTTGTCATACAGGCCCATCAAAAATCAATGGCTAAGACCATAACTATCTCTAATAAAGACATCCTTCTCAGAGCTGGCAGTTCTGGGAGAAGAATCAAAAGTTCTGACAATTGTAAAGGTTAAAATTTTTAAAAAAAATACAAACTAATTAATAGCTATTTTTCTATTCCTATTATATCCTCTCAAAAAATATCAGCTTGAAAATACTTTTTTGTTGAAACTTCAGGTTAACCCCCTAGCAAGGATCCACATCAGAAGAGGAAACCCATGACCCAACTTGACCCACCTAAGATTCAAAGTCAATATTAGCTTATTCAAACCCATCACATGAGATATCAACTGAGAGCTCTCATATAAAGAGTGCAGGCTATTTATCATGAGTTTTGGCAGTATAGTAGGAACACCCAACTAACCTATGATGCCACTATAAACACTGTGTACCCTATTTTTCTCTAATAAGAACATGGTACTGTAAATTCAGAACCTAAAAGTAAAAATGTGGGATTGTCAATTGTTGGTCCAAATTTCAAATCACTTTTGCGGACAACTCAGCTGAGTGAAAAGTAAAATATTAAATAAAATTAACCATTTAATTTGACTTTTTTGGTTTATTTAAATTGGCAGATTTTAAATCTCTTGAGCAGATAACTCAACTAACAAAAGACAAAACACAACAAACAAATGCAGGATACATGAATAAGAAATGTGGGATTCTAATGTACAATTTGAGATTTCCTGTATGTCAAACCAATACTAGACATCATGTAAAATCAAAAAATATGAAATTGCGGGATTTTCAAATCCAAGAACCAAGTTTCAAATCATAATTGCAATGAATTTGAAATAAATATAAATTATGGGTGGCCCAAAAAGGATGCTAAAGGATCTATGTGTATTTGTGCTAATTCTTTTAGGAATTATAGGCATTCTCAAAAATTACCCTATTCCATTTTAGGACTGTTAAAAATTTGATTGTAATATTCACCAACTTAACATACTTAACAATAAAATTGACAAAATATACACTCCTCTTTTTGAGTTTAAATTTTTTATAAAAAATTATTATATCTTATTTCAATAACAACCAAGTTAGCAATCTGTTCCCTGGCCTTGATAAAATCATGCAGGGCTACACTGGGTCTCTTAACAGTGAAGCCTCTGTCTATGACCACTCCCAACCTGCGGGCCCATCTGCAAACCCCACCTAGGAGTGTGCTCTTTCTCCTGCAACTTCCAGCATGTCCCTGTTTGCCCACCTTGCACAGGCAGCTGCCAACCCAAATCCCTTATCACAATGGCATCCAGAACCAGCCATTTGAGCCATGGGGTCACCCAGAGAGCCCAGAATCCCAAAACAGCCAATCAGCCTGCAAGACGCAGAAAAAAACTGATCACTCCAGAGATTGTACTCAAAATGGTTGAAAAGCAAGGTATTCTTATGTCCCTTGGGGAAATTGCGGCCGCAATGGGTTTCGCAAAGTCCACTTAGGCTGCAACCCTGCAAGCCCACACCAACTGTGGCCCCCTACCAAGAAGACCCCAACTGGTGCCCGTTCTTCAACTGAAGGTGAAAACCCCCACCCTCTCATGATGACTATTATGGAGTGTGACCTGTGGATGCCCCTGGCCCAGGTCCGTCTCCAGCTGGGTCTCCACAGCATTTTCACTAATAAGAGAACAGTGGTTTTGTGGATGCACAGAGTTGTGGTTGCTGTCAGACTCTTATTTGATCAGGTTCTCAGTGGCCCTGTTTTGGTGGATACTGACCCATACAATGCAACCATTATTAATTTTATCAAAGAGAGGGCAATGAGGACACACAAAGATGTCATTTTCTTGTTTTATGCCAAGATTTCATCAAGTATTCAAGAATATGGAGAAAATCGTATCCAGTCTGAGGTATACAATCACAGGCCAATCCTGTATCAATTTGTTAGGGGTTTGTTGACAGTTTCCCATTGGGGGTCAATCATTACTCCGCGTTGTCAAACATGGCAAATGGGTATGCCTACCAGACAGAGCTCAAGGACATGCTGGAGGAGTGGGCCACACAAAACGCTGTGCACACAGTTGTACTGAGTACAGAGATGGAGCAGTGGGAATGGGCAACTCAAGAAATCAGGGCTACGGGGCATACCTGCTGGTCCTACCCCATCAACTACGCTGACATGCATCTTGCAGATGTATTTCTCTACAATTTTGGTTCCTCCCTCAGGCACTTAAAGCCTGCTACCTACAATAAACTATGCACCCAAATTGATAAGGAGTGAGAGCTTTTTCCTTCCGCGTCTGTCCAGGACTTATTTGATCTCATCATCTTCTATGCAAGTGATAGTGATAAGTCCAGAAAGGACCCCCGCCTCCCCCCACGCCACTCCATCCGTTTCACAAAGCCTGTATATGTGACAGAAGAAAAATTTGAGCAATTGAAGCAATCTGCTCTTGCTGTCCCTTCCCAGTCAACAAAACCTGCCTCCCCAACCCCCCATCAAGTCACCTGCCTTCCAACCCTGACTCCCAAACCACCACCCATTCCCTCACCACTATCTCTGAAGCCGTCCTTTCATAGGCGCAGATGAAGGCAATGTTCATTCCACCCATTCCCTCCCCTTCCTGTCCTTTGATTAGTAAAATAAAACTTTTCTTTGTGCCAATTTATTAAAATTGATTTTTTCTTTCAGTTCATAATTAATAATATATCTTTTTACATTGTTAGCATTCCCTGTATGTAAAGAATGTTGTACATTTGATGTGGTAACATATAATTATTTCCATGGATATTTTCATCATTGTTAATAAATTAAAGACCATAAATATAAATATTGCATTAAAATATTACAATTAGACGTCAACTCTTGATATTTTGATATTATGTGCATAACTCAATGCAGTTTTTTTAAATAAAATCCATTGTAAACTTGGCTTTTTCCATTATAATTTAATGAAATGGACTGTGTTTATATTAGAGAGCCATTAACACTTAGTATAATATTAATAATTAGTGCATTTTACAGCCTGTATATTTACCTATTGGTAATAATCTGTAAACTTCTTAGTCAGATTTTTCAAGGTAATATTAATGTCATGTGTTAATAAATTACTGTTTATTACCATTAATTGGCTGATTTTCTTTGCTGTGGCAATTGTGCATTTTCTGATATTTATGCACTAGTATCCAATTGGTTGGTTTCACATCCAATCACACAGGCAATAGGAAATCAAGTTGACACCCCAAGACCAGATGTGGTCAGGGTGTTGACTTGATTTCCTATTGCTTGTCTGATTGGATGTGAAACCAACCAATTGGATACTAGTGCATAAATATCAGAAAATGCACAATTGTCACAGCAAAGAAAATTGTCCAATTAATAGTAATAAACAGTAATTTATTAACACATTACATTATTATTACCTCACAAAATCTGACTAAGAAGTTTACAGAATTATTACCAATAGGTAAATATGCAGACTGAAATGCACAATGTATCAATATTATACTAAGCTTAATGACTCTCTAATATAAACACATTTCATTTCAATAAATTATAATGAAAAAGGCTAAGTTTACAATGAATTTTATTCAAAAAAATGCATTAAATTATGCACATAATATCAAAATATCAAGAGTTGATGTAATACCCAGAGATGGTTGGTACTAATTCTAGCATATATGGTAGGAGGTTGGCAACTTGGAACCCAGTAAAGGCAGTAATGATTGGGTATATTGTCATTACCCAACGGAAGACCTTGGCGTGGACGTTGTACCGCCTGAAGTTCCCTGTAAAGTAGGTCAAGAGGTATTAGAGGGTACTGTACACAGCAATAGACCATGTAGAGTGTGGGAAGACCAGGGGAGACCATGGGCCAGTGTGGGAGGAGTTTAGTTGCCCAGGGTCAAGGTGAGGATCATGGGCTAGTCCTTCTGGTGGGGGCCCAAAGAATTCTGACCCTTGCTGGTAGCCTCCAATCCCAAGGCAAGCTGTGAGTACAGCTGTGAAGATGAGGTGGTTCATCTTCCTTGGATTGGAGGGAGGTTGACTAGGGCTGATTGGTAGAGTTTACTTTTAAAGGTAAGTAGGATTTCACTTTTATTGAGGGTATTAATCTCAATAATTGCACAAGCTATTACTGAGGAAGGGTCCTTTATTTATAGTGCTTCCCACTTGCAAAGTTTTGCAAGTGGGAATGAAAGCAAGGGATCGGAGAACCCAAAAGTTTGGACAAAGTCTTTGGGAATTGGGGTTTGAGAAGTTGGCCAAATCCTTTCTCTTTGACAATCTGTTGGGGATTTGGCCATTCTTGCCCAGTGCCAATGATTTCCTCTGGATGTGGAGTCAGGTGGTGTTGAAGAGTCATGGGGCTTTCAGAATCTATTTTGGTTTGGGAAGGCATGGTTTGGCTGGAGTCTAGATTCAAATGTTTGAACTGTGAATTGGAGTCCCATTGGCTATGAGTAGAATTGCTGCTCATATCTGAAACTTGAATTGTGATTCCTTTGGTTGGGCTAGAGAATTTTTGAATTTTGAATCTTGACTTTCACCTTCTTCTAACTGACAGGAATAAATTTCTTTTTTCTCTGAAACTTGAATTTGTCCTTCAGAAGAAGGGCAGGAATTGTTGAAGATTTGTTCCCCTGCAACCAGGGACCTTTTTTGATTGGCTGTAGTTTTTGGTGGCTTCTGATTGGCTATGGGGTGGGCCCTGGGACCCAGGTGGGTGACTGGCAGCCAACTGGGTCCCAGGGAGCAAGAGGGTGGGCTGGGGACTGGCGGTGGGCGTGCTGGCGGCTGGGTGGGCAGCAGGGGCCTGGCTAGCGGGGGGCAAGCAGGCAGGTGGCTGGCAGCTGCCTGCCCAGATGATAAATTAATCCAGCACCCACTAAGTTCCGTTTTTTCCTCTGTTGTATTTTTATTTTCCCCAATTAAAGGGGGGAAATCCTCATTAAATTGAGCATTTTTAACAGGGAATCCCTCCATTCTTTTCCAGCATTGCATCCCAGTAAAAATCTGGTTTATGTCAGGAATATTCCTGACAGTTGATGTCTAATTGCAATACTCTAATGCAATATTTACATTTATGGTCTTTGATTTATCAATGATGATGAAAAATATCCAATTGTTGAAGGTATAATATAAAAACAGTTTTTTGATGTAATTCAAACAAAATGTCAAATATCTATAACTTAATAAATAAATTAGAGTCAGACCTCCAAAAGGTTGTCAAGCTTGAATAAAAAATAAGGTAAATTATGGTAAATCAACAGGTAAATGAGGGGAGGGCCTTGGTCCAGCAAAAGGAAACCACAAAAAATAGCCTGGGAACAATAGTCAATGAAGAAAACAAGGAAATAATTTTAAATCTTCAAAAGGAAATACTCAAGCAGTTAGATTTCAAAAGTGAAAGTTACAACTCATGGGAATTTGTGAAAACCAATAGAAAGAATACTCAAAAAATCAAACTAATTGAAGGAAATGAAATACCACAGTAAATAAATACCAATGAAGAAGGAAATAATCAAATGGAAACCAATGAAAACAAAAATCAGTCAAGAAGCAGGAGCGCTTCAAGAAATACAGAAAATTTATCAAATGAAAACCAAGAAGAAACACAAGTTGCAAGAAATATAAGGAAAATTTAGCCTAGAAAAATTAATGAGGAGCAGCCAACACTCATGAAGTTTGCTGAGGCGGCGCCTGTGGCTGAGGGGGCCACAGGGGAAACAATTAGTAAGTTCTTTTCATGTTTTACTTATATTTATTTTAGTTATCACTAGTAATGGGGATGAGGTTGCGGAAGTAGCAACTTTTACGCCAAGTTGGTTCTACGGGGGTTACCAGTCACTGGTAGCCCCTGTAAAATAAATAAATAAAAACCAAATAAATAAAAAGCAAATAAATAAAACAATTAAACAGAATATGAATATTTTTTCAAATATTGAAGCTAAATATAGGGAATATTTACCACCTGCAGGGTGCTTGCTGTGGATAAGGGAAGCATACAAAATAGGATCAAATATCAACTTCAAAGAGATGAATGAAATTTGTGGGATGTCAAGCTAAAATTTGATGAATATATATATGAAAGTGTTCAAAGATTCCCATTCACAAACATAAATGAATATGAAAAAACCTAGTTGAAACTGACTTTCAAATAGGAACTGAATATTTAAAAACTGAAATTTTTAATGAAGTATTCAAGGCATTGTCAAACAAAGTTGGGGACACAGTCCTCATGAACACATTTAAACCTTTATTAATTTTGTTCACCAAGGCATGGGGGGCTGTTGCAAGTCAGGCGCCCCCTAGAACCCTCTTCAAATTCAATCAAACTTCCTATATCAATAGATTAGTTCAAGTATTCAAAAAATTGTGCATGTTCTCAGAAAAATACACTTCACAAAGAATTCACGTTGCGGTATACCTGGGAATCCTCCTTTACTGCATATTAAAAACCAACATCAAAAAGTTGGAGGATGTACCTATTCAGATCAATATATGCCACTTAGCACTCAAACACCAGAACACACCACAGGGTATAGGACAGTCAAGCATGTCCTTTACAACTCCTTTGCATTGGCAACGTTGTATGGGTACTATGTGCCCCCTGAAAAGAACCTATTAATTGATTTGCTCACCCGCCTTCCTTTTATCAAACGTTCAACAACCACTGGGGTACAGGGCGCCACCCCTCTAGCAATTGCATCCAGGGTTGTCCACCACATACAGAAGAGTACATGGATCTAATTAGACGCTCTAGCCAAAAATCTTTTTTTGGGGTATAATTCCCCAGAATAATCACATCCACTTAGCAATTTTCATCCCCCTAATAAACCATTTTCCCTTACAACTTAAATTTTACTTTTATTTTATTTTTTTGTTTTAATATTAAATCTTTTGATATCAATATAGGTAATATTAAAATTTTAATAGTAAAATTTTAATTTTAAATAATTTTAATATTAAGTATTTTAATATCTAAATTTTAATATTAAAATTCTAATATTACATCTTTCAATATTAAAACTTTTAATATTAAATATTTCAATATTGAGTTAATCACAATTAAATAAAATAGTTAAATTTCAATTATTTAAACTTTAATATTTAAATTTTAAGATTTATAATTATAATTTTACTCTTAATATTTTAAGATTGTTTTAAATTTTAATAGGTAAATTATAATAGTAATATATCAAAATATATTACAAGACATTAGTTATAGTTTCAACCACGTCAAATAATAATAAAATTAAAAATGTTTTTATTTACTAGATTGTCAAGTACAGGTTCATTTATTACATATACAAACAACAAGAATGGAATTTATCTGCATCATGTGGCCCACTCCACTTATATTCTAAACAAGTGATTGTTTAGAACTCAAATTACTTTTCCCATTGTAATATGATTTGATAAATATATTTGATATGCTTGGCCTGTGTCCTAAGTACTAATTAGTAAGCAATACATAAAAATCATTGGTGGTTGTGTTGTGTGGCTATAGTGGCACTGAAATAATAAGGATCAGATGATGACCTGCAAGGTCTAATTTGTGGCTTAAAAAAGCCAAAATACCAACAAGGATTCACAATTATTCAAATAAAATTAATCTATTTTGATCTTTTTTAATTTATTTATTTGTTAGCGCAACAGTCAATATAATATTCAGTGCATTATAAAAAAATATATTCCTCTTACCTAGTATAATTAATTTTACTTACCTTTTCTACATTTTCTTATATGTCTGTAATACAATCAAATTTCACTTCATTATAACATATAGTATTATTTTCAAGCCCCATTAAAAACAAAATAAATAAAAATAAAAACAAATAAAAACAAATAAAACCCAGAGCGCCCATTTATCTGATTTGCTCAGAGGCAAGGGCTTTAGGGAGGAATGATTTGGAGTGCTTGTAAAAAGCTGTTACCACATCAGGTGGTATTGCAAATTGGCTGATCTCAAGAATGGTGAAGAGATCCTCGGTGTCCTGAGGGAGGCCTTGTTTCACCTTATTTTTGATCCACCCAAAGACCTCCTAAATTGGATTCAGGAATGGGGAATATGGCAAGAGGAAGAGAAGTCTCATTAGACAATTAGTAAGCCAGTGGCTGGGGGTGTGGCTGTTTTGTCAATGGGGGGAACTCAGACACAACCAGATCCACTTTGTGGAGCCCAACATTATCCAACACAACAATCTTGGTTGTACTGCAGTAATTGATCAGGAGATACTCCTTGACAGTTTGGAGAAAATCAAGAAATGTCTCACTATTATGGGAACCCTTGATCATCTGATACTGGTCCAACCTGCAGGGACCCAGAAGCGCTACCATGGAATAGGTCTGGGAACAGACAGCTGCACAATGGGATACACCATCCTTGGACCCCTTCTCAACCCACCCATGCCTAGACCTGAGTGAGGAGGAAAACAACAATTTGTCAATGTAGAAGAACTAGACATTCTCAGTCTTCTTTAGTGCCAGATATGTCTTGGCATAAATGTGTTGATCCTCAATGGTCTTCTCACTGTTTCTGTTGCACAGCAAAACTCCCAGTAATTTCCAGGAGAAGCCCAAATCAACCATTGCTTTTGTTAAACAAGAGTTTTAGAAACAGAAAGCCCAAACTCTGTGGCAAGCATTAATTGGACAGCAAGTGAGTCCAGGTGGCAATCCTTGATAACCCACTGCTTGGTTGCCTTGATTTGGGTGGGCTGAAGTAGGCTGGGCTGCCGCTTAGGTTTTGGCAGATTTTGCAATTCACCCAGTGTTGTCTTACTTGGTGTTGATGTCGGCAATGTATCTGGCTGTGACACCAAATTGGGATGCAATATCCCAAACTGCTATTCCCCTGTTCAAGCAGCTGAGGAGAGCTTTACGCCCACTATCTGTCAACTGACACCGGCCCTTGGCAGGTACCATGGCATCCTGGCTAGCAGGATCAACACAGGGGATGAGGACCTTTGTGTAGAAGGTGGGATCACACTTGGTTGCGCTGGCGCTGTCAATGGTAGCATAAGACACAGGCACAGATGGCTCTTTGGTGGTGGCCAATGGCTGATAGGAGGTATCAAAAATGCGGGGGCAGGAAGTAGCAACTCTTGGATCAAGAGTGCGGGGGCAGGTGACAACTAGGTACACGGTGGAGGTGTATGTAACCTCATTATTCCCAATGACCTTTGTGTATGAGACTTTGGTTGCAGGCCTTGAGAGCGGCTTCTGTCTTGGATTAAAGCTACTGTTCCTGGCTTGAGATGCAGGAGGTAGTTGGCTGGTGCTGACACCTTGGGAGGCCTGTGTGTTGGCATGAATCCCTTGAGTTAGGATCTGGGTCTGTTCTTGGACTCTCTGGGACTCCCTTGTGGATGGGCTGCCCCGCGGGCTGGTGCAGGAGCTGGTTGAGAATGCAATTGACGGTCCATAAAAATAAAATAAAAAATATATATTATATTAAATATGTATTTATTTGGATTTATTGGTTTAGTTGTGGGTAGTTATTTTCTCTTGAGTTAGCCTTGAATAGCAACAGAATTTCTATATCTGTGATTTGAAGTGAATAATATTGTATACTTTCCAGGTTTGGATGATTTTAAAGTTTATTCACTTTTTATGTCTAATTATGGTTATTGAGATTGAATTTTTCATTTGATTTTAGTTGTGGTGGAGCTTCTTGATTTGGGTTGGTGTTTCTTGATGTGCTTACTGTACATTAAATTTAGATTCCAGTTCCTGCAATTAATATCTGAGTTTACTAGTGGCATTCAAAAGTGATTTGAAATTTGGTTCTTGGATTTGACAATCCCGCAATTTCAAAAAACATAGTAAACTTAATGAAAATGGTTGATGGATTTGAACGCTTCAAATCTGATTCCAGTTAATTCATTTTGTCCATTGAAAATATGCAGTTCAACTGAACTTTACAAAGTGTCTATGAGTTCCCACATTTTCAAATATTCAAATAATTACTCAAAAAAATCAATTATATTAAAAAAGGCCATCCCACAAAAGTGATTTGAAATTTGGACCAAGGATTTGACAATCCTGCGTTTTTATGTTTAGGTTCTGAATTTACAGTATATTTTAATTTTATTCCCCTTTTGATAATTCTACTATTATAAAACAGTTATTAAATTGGTAGCAGAAGCAGGGGTTCTGTTCTAACCTATATCCCCTGCTGGTAAGATTCCCAACACACACCACACAGGATTTTTTAAAACTGCATGGCTGACTCCCAGCAAAGCTTTGCACAAAAGACCCATTGTCCCTCAATTTGACTATCCTGGTACACAAAGACAAAAGCGGAAGTCAAATCAAATTACCAAACAAGTAGAGATAAACTGCTAGTAATCCAAATCCAGAATGTTAGAGATTTTAATAATTCTGAGTTTTCTGGTAAACCACTTGGCTCAGCAATTAACTCAAAATAATTTCTAACCCTATCTAAGGCAACTAAAAAAATGAATTCCAACCCCCTCAACAACAGATTTGAGACCAAACAACTTCTTTTGGAACTCTATCAAAGGTGTCAAACAAGGTAAATCAAATATAAATACGCAAAATTCAATGAAACAATTACCCTTCAAATCCCTAATATCCACCAATGCAGAGAATAACAAGGATACCCCTATATATCCTTTACAATCCCCAGGCCTTCTAAAGCTATAACTATTATATCTTTTATCTAATAATGTACCTATCTTTCTTACTTTAATTTATAATTAGAGTGCTATCCTTTTAAGTTGTAAGATTGTTTTACCTCATTTTATACACCCACTTCATTGTTGCCAAATCTTATAGAGGATTCTGCTTCTGGTTGTAACCACTGTTTTAATCTACTCAATCAGTAGCAGTTGCATTCTCCTTCTTGCAATTTTTTAGTTCTTTCAAAGAGCTGGCTCAAATAAAAATTGAGGTAAACTCTTCTTGTGATATAACCTAAGGACCTACACAGAACATGTTCAATTTAGCGTTTAAATAATTAACCCAATCAAGCTACTCCCTAATCATCCAAACAATTGATTGACACAATCTTGTTTCTCCTAAAAGATTTACCCAAACTATATAATCTTCAATAACTTAAATAAAGATATTATCTAGTCCCTAATTATTTCCCCTTGTGAATCTGATAATACAGCACAGTTACAACATAACTTATACAGTAGTTTTAAAAGCTATGGCAACAAGCAAAAACAATCCAGATTTAAACAAAATGAAATTAGATTTAAACAAAATTAAAAATAAAAGAATTTACATTGATTTACAATAGATTTGGGTTCATTTCAATTTTGCTTAAATATGAATTCATTTTGTTTAAGTCTGAGTTCATTTTGTTTGTTGCCATAGATTTTAAACTACTGTACAGATACCAGGTTTCCTAGAATTTTTATTTGAAGAATTTCTGAAAAAAGCTTCCTATATTAATATACAGTTCAACTTATGAAGCACATAATTTTGGGGGTTTTATTTAACCACTGCCAAAGTGAATTTTATATAGCAACAGTTGTGCAGAGCAAGTTGGTTATTGCTTGGGTAGTTCAAAGCTACAGAAAGTATATTAGCTTTGCCAATGTACTCTAACTGTCTTATTTTAAAGATACCACAGAAAAAGCAGTATAATAGAGTTTTTAGATAGTTACATTTATTGAAACTGGAGTACAATCTAGCCAACAACTGAAATTTATCCAGGGGTAACTGTCAGGGATCTAACCAGAGGGGGGTTCCTGAGAACTTGCGGGTGGACAGCCCGCGGGCCCAGTAGGGAGAGCCCACCACAAGATTGGGGCTAACTTCACAATATAAGATAAAATTTTTCCAAGGATTGCCCAAGGTCCGCTTACAGGCACCATAGAATTGATAAGCCCGGTGAGGGTGATATACATCACCCCAAATATCTGAGTGGAAATGGATTCATTGGTGGTAACGGATTCTTGCGGGCAGTTGGGCCGCAGGGTGAGGGGTGAGGGGCGGTGTCATTGGAACCAAATATGTGGGCAGGAAATTATACTTGTCACAGAATAGCTGGGGAGGTATCATGATTTTGTTACCTTCCCTGTAAAAAGTCTCTGTTTCTCTATTTTGAGCTTTGGGGCCGTAGATCAGGATTTCCTCTAGGGTAAATTCAGAGTACGCTGGGTTGGTGGGTACTTGGTGAAATGTACTGGGCTAAAGGGGGCTCCTGGTAGTTGGTAAAGTTCAGGCGGTTGGTCCACGGTTTCTTAGGCTGTGTGAACGTGGGGCACAGGACCGCAAGAAGGAGACTGTAAATGAAGTAGAACTAATAACAAGTATGGTATAATCTGGTTGAACCAAAGATTCATGTCACTTTATTGCAAGAATGGCAATGGGCATCTTCCTGGCGGCCCAGGGTATAAGTATGCCTATCTGTCATGGTAAAACTTTCATAGATTTCCTTGGTCCGGGTTTTCCTGTTTACCAGGTTTTCCCAGTCCTTGGTGGCATCCATTGCAGGGGTTATTCCATTGGCTGGCTTGAACTGGGAACGCTTGAATTCCCTAGTTGGATTGTGGGGTTGGCCATCTCTGGGTGGCCTGCGTTCTATGAGAAGTTTCTCTATTTCCTTTTCCACATGGGCCTGAGTTATTTTGGGATCTATGGATGGACCTACCTGCTAATTGGTCGAGTTAACAGGAACCTTTAGCGTGGGAAGTGCTAATGTAGATAATTTTGATTCATCAAGCTCCAAAGGATTTTCTGAAGTCTAATCCTGCTCTGGTTTGAGCCCCAAAAACTGTGGGCAGCCGGTCCTGCGGGCTGGCGGCCCTCAGGGTGTCAGGGTTTGACTCCCATAGTTGAGGCTTTTCAATAAGCATAGTTGATAGGAGTTTGTCACTCATGACAGTAACTAAGAACTTGTTTTTATCACTTGTAGGTGTATGTATCTATATATACTGCAACAACCCTTGCCTTTTCCCTTTCAGAAAGCTCTCAGTGGCTACCTTACAATAGGCCCATCTTTGCTGGTTGTACCTATCCTGATTGGTTGTCCTTGGCATGAGTATCACTACTGAACTTCTCAAGGCATACATGGAACTTCAGCTACAGTCTATACTCTTCTTGAGCTAGTCTACTGGCTTTTATCAATTGGCTGCACCTTTACGTGCCTCTGATGGCACTAAGGCATTAAACTGTAATTGGTTGACTATCAGGAATACCCCAATCCTAGTCTCTCTGCTTATGGGAATAGAAATATTGGAATACCTTTTAGTATTCCATCAATGATCCCGGTTTAGATGGTACAAATTTTGCTTAATAATACAATGGGTTGAATTAGGGATTATACTCTTTATAATAGCTGGCTCAATTTGGAGTCAAATAGACTACTAAAAACCGTGTAAAGTTGTTGAAAAGTCAGTATTCTGAGTTCTTTTTCACATAATGATTTGATTTTTGCATATGCACTTCCTAGGATGAGAAGTGAAACAGAAGTGATCTACTGTCTATCAGGGTAATTTGGGCATAACATGATTGATTGCCTATTGATTTTACAGTGTGAAATCAATGATAACTAATATAGGCCAATAATTATACATTGTATAGTTAGTCTATCAATTATAACAAACCAGTAGTTGCATGGTGTATAATTATTATGCTATATAATATAATAAGCTGATGATGATATGGTGTATAACTTATGAGATCTGTGTTTGATGATTAGAACAATATTTTATTGTCAATCAGACCAATCTCAAAATCTGTTTAAAAGAGCTTAGTGAAGGCCAAAGCTGACACCTCCTGGGTATTTCACCATTCTTCACCAATATGGAGGTGAAGACAAGATTTGCTCATGAGACTTACTATGAGAAGCTAAAAATTAAATTAATTTAACCCCAATAAGATTAAGTTCTTGTCCAAGCTCTAGCATGGGCAGAAGAAAATCTCTAAGCTCTGAGCTCTTTTCAACTGGGTGCCTCAAAAATCCCTCTACCAAGTCTTCCTTCTTTACCAATTTCATCCAGGATTTCACCAAGGGGAACTTATGTGCCTTCAAATTCAAGAATAATATTAAAGTCATTACAAAAGGCCTGCATGAAGGGTTTGAGATGAAGAGGACTCAAAAGCTTGTATTATAGTGTTTGTTTCTCTTTTAATTATTAGACTTTGTTTTATTTTTAACCTAATATTTTCAGCTATTTTATGTCATGGTGAAATAAAGTGAGATCTCATTGTAAATGATGAAACAGGGAATATACACCCAAATAAGGATTACATTTCCAATGAGGAGGAGACAGTGTATATTTACTTGAATATGGTAACTTTTAAAGAGATAATACAGTAAAGTGCAACATATCACTATGCAGAGGTGAAAGAGAATGACTTTTATTTGGCTCACTGTCAAGGAGTCAACAGCATAGATGGTTTCACACTCAATTTTGAAAATTTTAGGAAATATTTTGGCAGGGGGAAGAAGATTTCTTGAATTTTGGAGTGACAAAAATTCAGATCCTAAAATTATTATTAATAACATATTATTAAAAGATATCAGAATAATTGAATTATTAGGAAATGCTTTTTTTAATTGAAAATATCAACCTACTAAGTTATTTTGTTCAAAATTATTGCTACTTAGAGCCATTGGGTACATCTTAATCAGGTGGCCTCCTTGTGTTTGGTGCTTAGAAAACTTACAGATACCACCTAGGTTGGCTACTTAAGCAAATACCTAACCTCCTAGGAGGTCAGAGTTTGACACCAAGGCAGTTAAAGCTGAAGAAATTGAGTGTGGGCATCTGTACACTGCTTAGACTAAATTTTCTTTACTATCACCCACTTGTGGATAATTTTTAGATTCAAATCAACTGTCACTGCAAGTGGATGGGGCTTCAGAACTTATTTTTCTGGGTGGTGGTTCTTTGGCTGATCCAAACCTTGAAAAACTAAATCTGTTATGAAAGTAATATTTTCAAAGCCCCAGGGGGAATTGAACCTGCTCCTAGCTTACAGGCGGGGCTAGTGGGCGGGGAGATTTGCCTGCACCTGGATTTGCTTTGAAAAGCAAAAATCCAGGTGCAGGAATAATCCCTGCCCTGATGGCAGCTCCAGGGCCTTTTCTGGGCCCCAAAAGCTATGTCCAAGCCTGGGTGGGTTTGGCTGGGCCTGGGCCTGGGCAGACTAATTTTAGCTGCCCAGTAAACCCAGTTCAAGCCCATCCTCCATTAAGTAATTTGGGGTCCCCAATTGGGGACCCCTTTTTAATAAAGTTCTTTGGCCTCAGAAAAGCCTGTCAAGCCAGTCCAAGAATGGTGATCAAATTGAGAAAAGCCCATAGCCCCAGAAGCCAAACCTGCCTGAACCAATGGCCAGCCAAACCAAGATGGACCACCAAAAAGCCAAACAGCTGTTCTTGAAAACCTCAAAAATGACCATGAAGCAGCCAAACAAACAGCGGAACCTGAGATGCCAAGCCTTACCACACAGTTAGCACCATAAAAATGCCCATATGCACCTGCATCTGAGTAATTATATAAATTAGAAGCACCTGAAAAAGTTCTGTATCATCATCCTTACCAATAAAGTTGTTTTGAACCTTTGGTTCACCAATCTGTTTCCATACATATTTTTGATACTCTTCCATCTGCATACACCCAAGTGTTAGCACCCATCCACTAGAATAGATAGCCAGACTCCAGTTGGCAAAACCAAAGCCTTTAACTACTACCGTCCAACCAACGCTCCATTTGGCCCTGTGCATTTCACTCAGTATCCCCAAATCCTGGTCACAACCCCTGGTGTGACTGTACAACAGTCAATGGTGAGTATTTAGCCAAATAAATGCTCCAAAATATAAAGTTGTTTCTGTTTTTGCTGTTTATTGTGTGTAGATAAGTTGGATTGGAAATCTTAAGGTAAAGATTCCTGAAAACTGGATATCTATGTTCAATAGAAGAACAAAAGGCAAAATTGGCTGAGTCAATCTGGGAGACTGGGCGTCTCAAAATTTTTTTATTAATTGGGAAGATTAATTAATAGTTACATAGGAATATAATTAATGGGGATTTAATTATATTGGTTAATTGTCTTGACTGTGTCAAGAAGTTTGGTTAAGGTTAATCATAAGAAACCCCCTGAATTTTGGGTTAAAGGCGCTGCAGTGGTGCCTGGTTTGAGTTTTGAAGCATTTTAATGGGTTTTAAGGCAAAAAACCATTAAATGCAAAGATAACTAAATAAAGGCAAGGATGCCCAGGAATTCAGGTTTGATCAACTATTTCCCAGTTGGAACATCAATAGCTGACTTTTGGGATGTGTAATTCACAGGGTTTTGGCACCGGGAGCTGGGAAAGCTCCATGCTGAATTGGTACATTGAGATGAATGGCATCAGGTGACTTCTTATTATTGTAGGTTGATTTGCATAGGTTGAAAATTATTGGTGATCTTTTAGGTAAAGATCTATGTTAAATGACTTGAATGCCATAGACCATGTGATGCAAATTGTTGGTTGATTCAGAAGCTGAAGGGGGTTTCAGCCAAATATGCCCCAAATGGTATATAAGCAAGAACAGCTAAATTAATAAAAAAATATTGTCAATTTTGAGGCTTTCCCCTCAATAACCTTTTCAATTATTATGTCTTATTTGTTAAATTTTGAAAGGGCCAAACTTGGAGTACTTCACGTAGAAACTGCTGCTGCCAGGAAAGAGATTCCTACAAGTTTGTTAGAAGAAGCTTGGGCAAGCTTGGAGGTCACCAAGACTGTGCCTGAGGAGTCTTTGGTGGAAGTAAATGCTGTGTTTGAATATTTATATTCTGATTAATTTGCAAAAGAAGGGACTCCTGCCCAAGGAAACCAAATCTATGCGTGAGATTTTTGGAACCTGTTAGTAGGATGGGACAAAATCTTACAACAAGTGAAAGCAGTGGCAAACTGTGAAATTGAGGCTTTAAGAGCAAGGGAGGAAAAGAGTGTCAATATCATGGCTTGTTGGCGGGATGACAACAAATCTTGTCCCATAAAATTGCCTCCCTGGAGGCAAAGCTCCTCAAAGCTTTGTCACAGGAAGATAATGGCAATAAGAGTCAAGGGCAGGATTATGGTAAGTTGGACTGGTTGGACCTATTCACCACAGATACCAACATGGGGGCAGAAAAAACCCATGGTGAAAGGAGTACAGTCCATACTTGCTAAAATGTCACCGTTCTCTGAAAATCCAAAGGAAGGAAAAACTTTCCTGGAGGGTTTCCTTATCCAAGCCTCTGGTTTGGAGGATGATGAGAAACATCATTGGTTGGAATTCCTTGCAGGTCCTGCCAGCTTTAAGTGGTTCAAAAGACGTAAAGGCAACAATTGGACCACATTGCTGGAGGAATTTTGAGCCAGCTACAAGGTAACCCTTAGACCTGGTGATGCTATGCAGAAAGCCCGAGATGTTACCCAAGCTAGCCATGAACTGGTGTCAATGTTTCTTTTTGGAATGGAGGAGCTCCTAGCTTTTGTTGACATAGAACACAATCAGGATCTGGTGGAAGATGATTTCTTCACTGGAATGTGGCCCAGGTTGAGAACTCAGGCTTCTATGCTACGTTGTGAGAAGTTGTCATGGTCAAAACTTGTTCAAAAGATTATTACAATGGAGTGGGATCTTGGTGGTCACCACACAGTGCTCCTCACCTGAGAGTAAGAGCTCATATGGCTGCAGGGGAAGAATCTTCTGAGAGAACCAGTCGTCCAAGAAGTCCCTCAGATAAGGATTGCATGTCTAGATTTAAGCGGGCATGTAAGTTCCCCATGGCCAAGGGATGCTGGATCTGTGGGAAAGATGGCCGTTTTTCTGGGAAATGTCCCAATTGTGCGGAATTTGACAAGGAACACCCTGACCTTATATTTAAGGTTTCAGGAAAAGAAAGGCGGGCTTAGGTGTCTCCCAACCTGAGCTCGGTAATTTAGAGAATAATGGGAGAATGAGACTTCAATCTGGAAAGGCCTTGAAGGAGTATGGGGAAAGCGCCAGTAAACCAGTGGAACCACCTGTACAATAAATTGATGTCTCTTGTCCAACTCTTTCTGAGGGAAGTCCAGATGCCTCTCCAGATGTTTGAATATTGGATGTGCGCTTGGGTATGAAGGAAGACGGGGAGATTACATGGCAGCCTGTGCAGGTTCAGTTTAGCATGGATTGGCTCAAATAAGTGGAATGGCGTAAAAAGATGGCCCAAAGCATGCCAGCATTGTTGATTCCAAAACCTTTTGTGTGGGCATTACAAGGGGCTATCCTCCTGGATATTTTCTTGATGGTATTTCTGCAACAGCAGTATACAATCCAGGGTGTGATGGAGTGGCAGTATCAAAGAACTTTGTCCTTAAACATGGCATAGACCCATCAAGATTGCTCACTCTGACCTTATCTTCCACAGATGGGGTTACCACTATTGAACAAGACATGTTTGATGAGGTGGTAATAAAATGGAAAAATACTGAGGTCAAGACTTCTGCTGTAGTTTTACCTGGGGCAGGATTTGATGTTCTTCTTGGTATGACTTGGATTGTTGAGGCCAAGGTGAGCCTGGACGCTGTCAAGAATGTCTTGGTTCATGAAGGAGTTGAATACGCCTGTCACCAACTGACAATTCCGCCAGCACCAGAAGATTTCCAGTCAGTAGTCATCTACGCCAAGGAATATTACTTCATTCCACCAAAGGGAATTGCTTGGTTAATGCCAGTAGCTTTCAATTGCGGAACTCAAGGAGGACAGGTTATCCCAGAATTGCTTTGTCATATATCCTCAAATGTGGCAATATTTGAGAATGGTTCAAATGGTGAATCTCTCAAATCTTGGAAGTTGTTTAACACTTGTGCGGTTCCTGTGGACATTCAGCAGGGTCAAAATATTGGGGGTTGGATGCCTGTGGTTGGGGAAGTCACAACAAATAAACCTACTGTCTCTTATGTTTGTGTGCCATTCAACAATTTAACCCGTATCTATGTCCAATGAAGCACCAGGTACCCTGCTGTATACTCTGGTGTGGAAATGGAGTAGTTGTTTCTTGTTGGACAAGTATGATGTGGGAAGAACTGGTACACCCTATATCATAAAAACGCTTACTGGGAAGCCATACAAAGGGTATGTACCCTGTTGTAGTCCTGCTGAAGTTGCTGCAATTAGAGAAGAGGTGGAGAAGATGCAAAGGGCTGACCTGATTGAGGAAAGCATCAGTCCTTATTCTGCTCTGATGGTTTTTGTTCTAAAGCCAGATTGGAACATTCATGTTTGTATTGATTTCCAAATGATAAATAAGGATATTGTAAATGATGCCTACCCAATGCACCAAATTGAGGATCAGCTGGATGCCATGGCTGGATTTTCCTGGTTCACTACTTTGGATCTGACTAAGGGCTATCACCAACTGTTGATTGATGAGAAGTCTAAAGAGGTCACAGCATTCTCTACATCCAACAGTCTGTATCCATGGAAAGTTTTGCCATTGGGAATGAAAACAGCAGGTGCTGTGTTTCAGCAAGTGATGGACCAGATTATGGCATTATTGCAGCCTAGATGTGTCTCGGTATATATAGACAACATTACTGTATATAGCCCTTCCTGGGAATAACACCTGAAGGATCTGGATGAAGTATTCCGCCAAATTAAGAAAGCAAAGTTGAAGATTAGTGTATCTAAGACTAAGCTTGCCTGTTGAGAGGTCAAGGTGTTAGGACATATTGTAAATTCTCAGGGGATTAAGCCAAGTTCTGAGAGAGTTACTCTATTGTGAGCATGAGGTCACTGCAGTTGGTTCAAGAGGTGCAGGGATTTTTTGGGATTAGTGAATTTCTATCAGAGATTCATACCTAATTGCTGTGCACTTGGAGAGCCGTTGTTTGCTTTAACAAGGAATAATGTCAGATTTGTTTGGGGACAGGAGCAAGAGCCAAGTTTCTTAGAGCTGAAGAAGAGATTCTCCGAAGCCCCCATCCTAAGATTCCCCGATTGGTTGAAGTTGTTCTACATTGAAACAGATGCAAGTTCAACTGGTCTGGGTACCATTCTTACTCAGGAAGGAGAGTCAAAGTTGTCCCGGCATCCTGTGGCATATGGTTCCAAAACATTGGGGACCACTAAAAGGAAATACTCTGCTACTGAACGTGAGGGATTGGCAATAGTATGGGCCGTGGAGCATTTTAGGACTATATCCTGGGGATGCCCTTCATTATTGTCACTGATCACGCAGCATTGAGATCAATTCAGACTAAGGAAGACTTACAAGGCTGAATACAATTGTATGCCAAAAAGCTCTCTGAATATGATTATAGTATCATATACCACCCTGGATTGGAAATTAGATTCCTGAATTGTTATCCCGAGCAATATTGGCCTGTGAAGTTGAGACACAGGAAGCCCAGGAAGCTTTATCAAGGAATAGGGTTTATGTAGAAGAATCCAAAAGTCTTCAAGTGGTGAGAGATCTTCATGTTCAATGGGGAGGTCACCTCAGATATGAGAAGCTCTGGCAAGCAGTAAAAGCCCGGTACTGGTGGTCAGAGATGAGAGCTACAGTCCTCCAGATTTTACGGCAATGTGATATTTGCTCTAAGTTCTTAACGTCAAAATCTAAGGTGCAGATCAAATCAGTGATGTCACATTATCCATTTGAGTTGGTCTTGATGGGTACAGGTCATATCACATTACCAAGTGGTTGGAAAGAATACTTTGTAGTTGCTGTTAATTCTTTCACAAAATGGGTAGAGGTTTGAGCACTGGCCAAAGAAACAAGTGTTGCACTTGCTAGGTTTCTTTGAGAAGAAATCATAGCACAACATGGTTGTCCCAAGAAGGTTCTCACCAACAATGGACCACCTTACGTAGGGCCAGCTTTGACTAAGGAATGCTCAAAATGGGGCATTTCTAAGTTAACCTCAGCCCCCTATCATCCTGAGACCAATGGGTTAGCCAAAAGAACCATTGTAACCTTAAAGCGCATCAGGGAGAAATTGACTGATGGGTCCACAACCCATTGGAAGGAACACTTAGCAATGATTGTCATGGCATACTGTCAATACCTCATGATTTTACTGGTTTTTCTCCGTTTTGGATGTTTTATGGACGGAAGACTACAACAAGCACTGAGGTGGGCCAATGGGAGCTTGTGGAAAAGAATTCCTATGAAGCCGCTGTGGAGGAACATGCAGCCAAGATGCAGAAGTTATTTGCCAAGGCAAGGAGTAAAGGAGAGCAGGTTTGAGAAAAGTGTGCCGCTAAATGGAACTCAAAGCCTGGAGTACTTCCTTGTGATCATTTCCAGGTTGGAGATCTGGTATGGTTTGATCAAAGGCGCAAAGAAAAACACCCAAGAAGAGGTCTTCAGCAATGGGTAGGGCCTATGAAGATTATTTTGGTTAGTCCAGGGCCAAACTACCTAATTTGAGGGGTTGGAGCTGCCTTGGGAGAATAATGGTCCCATGTTCATCCCCAATTCCTTAAGCTATTCCATGGGGAATTGGAGCTTATAAATATCTGAGAAAATGAGGCTGATTCCTCTGAAGAGAAGGAAGAGGCCTTGTGACTGTACAACAGTCAATGGTGAGTATTTAGCCAAATAAATGCTCCAAAATATAAAGTTGTTTCTGTTTTTGCTGTTTATTGTGTGTAGATAAGTTGGATTGGAAATCTTAAGGTAAAGATTCCTGAAAACTGGATATCTATGTTCAATAGAAGAACAAAAGGCAAGATTGGCCGAGTCAATCCGGGAGACGGGGCGTCTCAAAAACTGTTTCATTAATTGGGAATATTAATTAATAGTTACATGGGAATATAATTAATAGGGATTTAATTAAATTGTTTAATTGCCTTGACTGTGTCAAGAAGTTTGGTAAAGGTTAACCATAAGAAAACCCCTGAATTTTGGGTTAAATGCGCCGCGGTGGTGCCTGGTTCAAGTTTCAAAGCATTTTAATGGGTTTTAAGGTGAAAACCCATTAAATGTGAAGATAACTAAATAAAGGCAAGGATGCCCAGAAATTCAGGTTTAATCAGCTATTTCCCATTTGGAACATCAATAGCTGACTTTTGGGATGTGTAATCCACAGGGTTTTGGCACCGGGAGCTGGGAAAGCTCCATGCTGAATTGGTACATTGAGATGAATGGCGTCAGGTGACTTCTTATTATTGTAGGTTGATTCTCATAGGTTTAAAATTATTGGTGATCTTTTAGGTAAAGATCTAGGTTGGGATGACTCAAATGTCATAGACCATGTGATACAAATCATAGATTGATTCAGGAACCCGAGGGATTTTCAGCCAAATATGCCCTTAATGGTATATAAGAAAGAACAGCTAAATTAATAAAAAAATATTGTCAATTTTGACGCTTTCCCCTCAATTACCTTTTCAATTATTACGTCTTCTTTGTTAAATTTTGAAAGGGCCAAATTTTGAGTACTTCACGTGGAAACTGCTGCTGCCAGGAAAGAGATTCCTACAAGTTTGTCAGAAGAAGCTTGGGCAATCTTGGAGGTCACCAAGACTGTTCCTGAGGAGTCTTTGGTGGAAGTAAAATGCTGCATTTGAAGAGTTATATTCTGATTACTTTGCAAAAGAAGGGACTCCCACCCAAGGAAACCAAATCTATGTGTGAGATTCTTGTAACCTTTTAATAGGATGGGACAAAATCTTATAGCAAGTGAAAGCAGTGACAAAACATGAAATCGAGGCTTTAAGAGCAAGGGAGGAAAAGAGCATCAAGATCATGGCTCATTGGCGGGATGACAACAAAGTGTTGTCCCATAAAATTGCCTCCCTGGAGGCAAAGCTCCTCAAAGCTTTGTCACAGGAAGGTAATGGCAATAAGAGTTAAGGGCAGGATAATGGTAGGTTGGACTGGTTGGACCTGGATCCGTCACAGATTTGTTTTCCTTACAATAATTGTGAGATAATTTTAAATTATATTTGAGATGCTGTTTACAAGATTATGTACATACTGTATTGATGTTTTGTTGAATAAATTAAAATATATTTATTTTAAGGGGTATAAATAATATGTGACTTCAGAGAATTAGAGTTTGTAAGTAGCAAGGCAGATCTCACTGTAGTCATAACCGGGTGCATAACAATGCCCTCCAACATAAAGGTTCTTTTCTGCGACGGCAAGCTGAGTTACTTCAACGCTGGAATTGAAAGCAACTTTGAGTTCCAAATCGCTATTAATGATACTGACTGCGTTATCTTGTGAAGGCAAGTAGATGTTATCGTCAGCATCACGTGCAATGGTATCGTGGATGGGATCAATACTTATATGTTTGACTAGCTGGGTCGTAGGAGGGGGATCTCGGCACTTTGAAGAAACAGATATTTTGATGAGTTCCTTAGAAACTTCTTCGTCTTCGTTATGCTTGATACCATAAAACACTTTCCTACTCTTGCCGAGTACAAACTTAGTGATAAGTCCATCAACAGTAAACCACTCCTTGAACTCATCCTCTTTGAATCTCCAGATTGTAGTGAGGGGAGCTCCATTGGTGTAGTTGAAGCTGCTGGCATACAGTCGATCGCCCGCCTGGTACATGTCAGTGATGAAGCCTTGAGACAGCCGGAAATCTTTGCTTGCAGCACTGTCATCGTTGGAGGTAAATTTGACGATCTCGCCTTTCCGTCCGTTGACAGTGTATCTAGGGCCTGCCGAGGTAAAAAGAAGAGCGCCTCTTCCGGGGTAGAACATCTCGGGTTCAATGAATGTTACATTGCTTGTCATGTTTTTATAATGGAACGTGGAGTTTTCTGAAATGGAGACAATTACATGGTCTTCGTAAATCGATAGCCCTAGAAGTTCGCCTTTTATGGCTGCCCTTGATATGCGGTCAGGTTGTACATTTTGTGCTGCTGTTGAAGCAATCAAAATTGTAAAGAAAGTAGAAATCATTTTGGTTGCTTCACATTTTGTAAATCCTGTTTTATAGTTGCTTGTTCAACTTGTATATCCAATCTTTGGGCTTTGCAGCAGAGATGGAGTATTCTGAAGGTTAGATTCTATTTCGCTGCCAGAGGAGATGATTTTGTCGTAAAACCACTTATTAAAGAAGAGGTGGATCAACTGGTTCAGAATTAAAGCTACTGGTTTTTTCTTTTAATATAAATTAACAGTTATAGTTCGTATTGTTGAATAGAAATGGGCTAAAAAGTAGAACCCGAATCTGATGGTTTGACAACGATCGAAGATAAGTGGATGGCTATTCTCCCATGAGCTCTATGATTTAAACGATTTTGATTAAGAAGCGTTCTAAATTAGTATTTATATTTGATGGGGTAAAATGTGGAGCCCTAGCCTCTCCATCAAGTTTTAAATAGATAGGAATCATTTCAAAATATGTCCACTTGAGAATTTAGGAGCGAATCAAATAGCCTATTATTCTATTATCCAACCAATCACAAGAATTCACTTAATTCTCGGAATAAAAATATATAAATCCTATACGTAATCCATTCAAGCGAGGTATTAACTTAGCTTATATTACAAGCTCTGCTTTGGCCTCAACTCCTATTCGAAGTCTTTTAAACTCGAAGCATGAGACTTCGAATCCAGCCTCAGGCGTCTGTTTTTCATACCATCCAATAGAAACTTTAAACTAAATCCCATTTTTTTGGATCAATACAATCAAAATTGGGAGTCCTACCCGTCAAGTCAGATAAACATCAAGGTTAGAGCTCAATTTTCACTACATCAAATATAAGGGTAAGCACCTAAGCCCAAAGTACCTAAAGTCAAAAGCCCTAAAGTCAAAAATGGGACCCAAAAGTCCAAAAATTGAAAATTCTACTGTCACAACATCTATGATTACTCCCTCTTAGGAGCGCAATTTCATGAGTAATTCCCCAATTGATGAATAATTGGTGGCACTCTTGTCAGACATCCATCTCATACAGGGATCAATCATTTCAAATCCTAATTAGACCACTACCTGGACAAGCCCCATGACTACAATGACGTACATGGATGATATGTGGCTTTCCATGACACTATATAACCCTCTATCTTCATATCAAATAAAGTAACATTCTCTTATTAATTTCTCCCTTTATTTTATTATTATACTTCCCAGAAGTATACACTCAACAGTGGTAACACAGTTAGGTTACCCATACCTACACAACTCAAAGGAAAAATTCCTCCAAAGAAAATAATCCAGCAGATGGCCCTGCCTACCAGTTGGCATCAACATGAAGAAGGTCAAGACATCCCCATGAGATACACTGTCTACAATAATATCCTTGTACCCACCAAACAATACAACTTTCTCAGTACCCAAGGAATCAAAAACTGCCCCAACACACAACAAACCCAAAATGCCCAACATTGTGTTATAACGTCTCTGTGCAACTGAAATTGGGATATTTGCAGGACTGCACCAAGAAAACACCAGCCTCTTAATCCAAAGTACTCAAAACAAGTTTATACAAGTTGGCTAACCCCAAAGAATCAGAGCTAGTGTCAAACATCTTTCATTACTCCCTCTTGGGAGTAATTCCCTGAGTGAAATCCCAACTAATCATTAAGTCACTGCTACTCTTATCAAATTCCCATCTAGTACAGGGATCAAACCTTTTGAGTCCTAAGTAGAACACTACTTGAACAAGCCTCATGACTTCCATGATGTCCATGGACAGCATGTGTCTTATCATTATACTATACTGTAAATTCAGAACCTGAACGTAAAAATGCAGGATTGTCAAATCCTTGGTCCATATTTCAAATCACTTTTGCGGGCAACTCAGCTGAGTGAAAAATAAAATATTTAATAAAATCAAATATTTAGTTCAACTTTTTTTTGATTTTTTTAAATTGGCAAATTTTGAATCTCTTGAACAGATAACTCAACTAACAAAAGACAAAGCACAGCAAACAAATGCGGGATACATGGATCAGAAATGTGGGATTCCAATGTAGTTTTGATATTTTCTGTATGTTAAACAAATAATAGACACCATGTTAAAATTAACAAATCTGAAATTGCAGGATTTTCAAATCCAAGAACCAAATTTCAAATCAAAAATGAGGTGAATTTGAAATAAATATAATTTATGGGTGTCTCAAAAAGGATGCTAAGGGATCTAGAGTGGTTTTGTACTAATTCTTTTAGGAATCATACTGTAAATTCTGAACCTAAACGTGAAAATGCGGGATTGTCAAATCCTTGGTTTGAATTCTGAATCAATTTTGCGGGATGGACTTTTTTAATTAAATTGATTTTTTGAGTATTTATTTGAATATTTGAAAATACGGGAACCCATAGACACTTTGCAAAGTTCAAGTCAAACTGCATATTTCCAATGGACTAAATGAATTAACTGGAATCAGTTTTGAAGCGTTCAAATCCTTCAACCATTTTCATTAAATTTTACTATGTTTTTTGAAATTGCAGGATTGTCAAATCCAAGAACCAAATTTCAAATCACTTTTGAATGCCACTAGTAAACTCAAATAATAATTGCAGGAACTGGAATCCAAATTGAATGTACAGTAAGTAACTAGGACAAATCAACCCAAATCAAGAAGCTCCACTCTGGATAAAATCAAATGAAAAATCCAATCTCAACAACCATGTTTAGACATGAAATTAAGTGAAATGCAAAATTATCTAAACTGGAAATGATGTGATATTCTGCACTCTAAATCACTAATATAGCAACCACAAAACCATATAATGATATATGAGCTAACCTCCTGATGACGCAAAATTTTTTTAAAAGTTTTTTGGCCCCCAGTATAGCCAGGGGCCAAAAAACTTAGAAAAAATTTCAAGGAAGAAAGGGGGTGGGAAAGATAAACCATAAGCTTACTACACTATGTATTTATGTTTTGCTATTAAGGATGCTTGATTACAATAGATTTTAAAAACAGTAATAATAAGATTGAATTATATATTAAAATTTATCTTATAATGTTGTCTTTTCCTTGATGTGTTGATAGTTCATTTGCTGTTGATAATGTGCTTGCAATTAATTGGATAGCTTCACCTCCAGTTGCCTTGGCAATAGGAAATCAGGTTGCCTCAGCAACCACAGTTGGTCTCGGGAAGGCAACTTAATTTCCTATTGCCAAGGCAACTGGAGGTGAAGCTATCCAACTAATTGCAAGCACATTATCAACATCAAATGAACTATCAACACACCAAGGAAAGGCAACATGATAAAAGAAGATTGTAATATATAATTCTATTTTATTATTAGCATTTTTTAAAATCCATTGTAATCAAGCATCTAAATTTTAGCCGTCCTAAAATGGAATAAGTTGCGTTTTGAGAATGCCTATGATTCCTAAAAGAATTAGCACAAATCCACTCAGATCATTTATTATCCTTTTTGAGACACCCATAAATTATATTTATTTCAAATTCACCTTATTTTTGATTTGAAATTTGGTTCTTGGATTTGACAACCCCGTAATTTCAGATTTGTTAATTTTTACAAGGTGTCTATGATTTGTTTGACATAAAGAAAATCTCAAATTGTACATTAGAATCCCACATTTCTGATCCATGTATCCCGCATTTGTTTGCTGTGTTTTGGTTTTTGTGGTTGAGTTATCTGCTCAAGAGATTCAAAATTTGCCAATTTAAATAAATCAAAAAAATTTGAATTAAATATTTGATTTTATTAAATATTTTATTTTTCATTCAGCTGAGTTACCTGCAAAAGTGATTCAAAATTTTGACCAAGGATTTGACAATCCCGCATTTCTACGTTTAGGTTCTGAATTTACAGTAGGCATTCTCAAAAAACACCCTATTTCTTTTTAGGACAGCTAAAATTTAGATGCTTGATTACAGTAGATTTTAAAAACACTAATCATAAAAAAGAATTATATATTAAAAACTATTTTTATCACATTGGCTTTTCCTTGGTGTGTTGATAGTTCATTTTCTGTTAATAATGTGCTTACATTTAATTAGATAGTTTCACCTCCAGTTGCCTTGGTGATAGGAAATTAAGTCACCTCCCTGAGACCAACTGTGGTCGCAGAGGCAACTTGATTTCTTATTGCCAAGGCAACTGGAGGTGAAGCTATCCAATTAATTGCAAGAAAATTATCAACATCAAATGAACTATCAACACACCAAGGAAAGGCAACATGATAAAAGAAGATTGTAATATATAATTCTATTTTATTATTAGCGTTTTTTAAAATCTATTGTAATCAAGTATCCTTAATAGCAATACATAAATACATAGGGTAGTAAGTTTATGGTTTATCTTTCCCACCCCCTTTCTTCCTTGAATTTTTTCCAAGTTTTTTGGCCCCTTGGCTACGCTGGGGGCCAAAAACTTTTAAAAAATTTCTGTATCATCAGGAGGGTAGCTCATACATCATTTTAGGGTTGTGTGGTTGCTATATTATAGATTTAGAGTGCAGAATATTACATCATTTTCAGCTTAGACAATTTTGAATTTCAATTAATTTCATTTCTAAACATGTTTGTTGAGACTGGATTTTTATTTAATTTTATTCAGAGTGGAGCTTGTTGATTTGGGTTGATGTGTCCCAGTTACTTACTGTACATTCAAGTTTGATTCCAGTTCCTGCAATTATTATTTGAGTTTACTAGTGGCATTCAAAAGTGATTTGAAATTTGGTTCTTGGATTTGTCAATCCAGAAATTTAAAAAAACATAGTAAACTTAATGAAAATGGTTGATGGATTTGAACACTTTAAAACTGATTCCAGTTAATTCATTTTGTCCATTGGAAATATGCAGTTTGACTTGAAGTTTGCAAAGTATCTATGAGTTCCCGCATTTTCAAATATTCAAATAAATACTCAAAAAAATCAATTTAATTAAAAAAAGCATATCCCGCAAAATTGATTCTAAATTTGGACCAAAGATTTGATAATCCTGCATTTTTACGTTTAGGTTCTGAATTTACAGTATGATTTCTAAAAGAATTAGTAAAAATCCACTCTAGATCCTTTTGCATCCTTTTTGAGACACCCATGAATTATATTTGTTTCAAATTCACCTCATTTTTGATTTGAAATTTGGCTCTTGGATTTGACAATCCTGCAATTTCAAAAAACATAGTAAACTTAATGAAAATGGTTGATGGATTTGAACCTTCAAAACTGATTCCAGTTAATTCATTTTGTCCATTGGAAATATTCAGTTAAACTTGAAATTTTCAAAGTGTCTATGAGTTCCTGCATTTTTAAAAATTCAATTAAAAATACAAAGAATTTAATTACAAAAAGACCATCCTGCAAAAGTGATTCAAAATTTAGACCAAGGATTTGACAATACCGCATTTTTATGTTCAGGTTCTGAATTTACAGTATAATCCTCTATCTTCATGTCAAATAAAGTATCATTATCTTATTAATTTTCCCTTTGTCTCATTTACTATACTTCCCAGAAGGATAAAATTGACACTATTACTGTAAATTCAGAACCTGAACGTAAAAATGTGGTATTGTCAAATCCTTGGTCTAAATTTTGAATCACTTTTGCGGGATGGCCTTTTTTTAATTAAATTGATTTTTGTGAGTATTTATTTGAATATTCAGAAAAGCAGGAACTCATAGACACTTTGAAAAGTTCAAGTCAAGCTGCATATTTCCAATGGACAAAATGAATTAACTGGAATCAGATTTGAAGTGTTCAAATACATCAACCCTTTTCATTAAGTTTACTATGTTTTTTGGAATTGCAGGATTGTCAAATCCAAGAACCAAATTTCAAATCGCTTTTGAATGCCACTAGTAAACTCAAATAATGATTGTGGGAACTAGAATCCAAATTTAATGTACACTAAGCACACTAGGAAACACCAACCCAAATCAAGAAGCTCCACTACAACTAAAATAAAATGAAAAATTCAATATTGATAACCATAATTAGACATAAAAAGTGATTAAACTTTAAAATCATCCAAACCCGGAAAGTATACAATATTTTTCACTTCAAATAACAGATATAGAAATTCTGTTACTATTCAAGGCTAACTCAAGAGAAAATAACTACTCACAATTAAACTGATAAATCCAAATAAATACATATTTAATCTAAAATATATTTTTTATTTTATTTTTATGGACTGTCAATCACATTTAACCCGCTCCTGCACCAGCCCGTGGGGCAGCCTGTCCACAAGGGCGTCCCAGAGGGTCCAAGAACAGACCCAAAATCCAACTTGAGGGGAGTCATGCCAATACACAGACCTCCCAAGGTGTCATTGGCGGCCAACCACCTCCTGCATCTCAAGCCAGGAACAGTAGCCTCAATCCAAGACAGAAGCCGCTCTCAAGGCCTGCAATCAAAGTTTACACACAAAGGTCATTGGGAATAATGAAGTTACATACACCCCCACTGTGTACCTAGTTGTCACCTGGCCCCGCACTCTTGATCCAAGAGTTGCTACTTCCTGCCCTTGCGTCTTTGACATCACCTACAAGCCAGTGGGAGCCACTGTTGAGCCATCTGTGCCTGTGTCTTATGCCACCATTGACGGCGCCAGCGCAACCAAGCGTGATACCACCTTCTACAAAAAGGTCCCCATCCACTGTGTTGAGCCTGCTAGCCAGGATGCCGTGGTACCTACCAAGAGCCGGCGTCGGTTGATGGATAGTGAGCGTGAAGCTCTCCTCAACTGCTTGAACAGGGGAATAGCAGTTTGGGATATTGCGTCCCAATTTGATGTCACAGCCAGGTACATTACCGACATCAACACCAAGTATGGCAATACCGAGCAAATTGACAAATTCACCAAGGCAAAAAAACAGCCAAAAATCCTTCAGCCTGTTCACATTGACGCAATCAAGCAGTGGGTAGCCAGGGATTGCCACCTGGACACACTTGCTGTCCAATCAATTCTCATCACAGAGTTCAGACTTTCTGTTTCCAAAACCCTTGTCTACAAAACAATGGTTGATTTGGGCTTCTTGTGGAAGGTGCTCTGAGTTTCTCTGTACAATAGTAACAGTGAAAAGACCATCAAGGATTGACACATTTATGCCGAGAAATATCTGGCACTAAAGGAGACTGGGAATGTCCAGTTCTTTTATATCAACAAATCATTGTTTTCCTCCTCACTCAGGTCCAGGCATGGGTGGATCAAGAAGGGGTCCAAGGACGGTGTAGCCCATTGTGCAGCTGTCTGTTCCCAGACCTATTCAATGGTTGTGCTTCTTGGTCCTTGCAGGTTAGATCAATACCAGATGATTAAAGGCTCCCATAACAGCGGGACCTTTCTTGATTTTTTCTGAGCTGTCAAGGAGTACCTTCGGATAAATTATAGCGGCACAACCAACATTGTTGTGCTTGATAATGTCAGGCTCCACAAAGTGGATCTGGTTGTGTCCAAGTTCTCCCCCATTGACAAGAATAGCCACTCCTCCAGCCACCGCCTTGCTGATTGTCCAATGAGACTTCTCTTCCTCCTGCCCTATTCTCCATTTCTGAACCCAATTGAGGAGGTGTTTGTTTGGATCAAGAATAAGGTGAAACAAGGCCTCCCTCAGGACACCGAGGATCTCTTCACCATTCTTGAGATCAGCCAATTTGTGATGCCACCCAATGTGGTGGCGGCTTTCTACAAGCACTCAGAATCATTCCTCCTAAAAGCCCTGGCCTCTGAGCCAATCAAATAAATGGGCACTCCAGATTTTATTTGTTTTATTTATTTATTTTAATTTTAATAGGACTCAAAAATTATTATTTATATTTAATAATGTGATGTTTGATTGTATTATAGACATATAAGAATACATAGAAAAGGTAAGTAAAACTAATTATACTAGATATAGAGACACATATTTTTATTATAATGCACTGAATATTATATTGACTGTTGCGCTAAAAAATAAAATAAAATTAAAAATGATAGAAAGAAATTAATTTTATTTAAATGATTGTGAATTTTTGGTGGTACTTTGGCTTTTCTAAACCACAAATTGGACCTTGTATATCATCATATGATCCTTGTTATTTCAGTGCCACTATAGCCACACGACACGGCAACCAATGATTTTTATGTATTTCTTACTAATTTGTACTTAGGACGCAGTTCTAGTATATTGAATATGATTATCAAATCATATTACAAGGGGAAAGGTAATTCAAGTTCTAAACAATCATTTGTTTAGAACAATAGTGGAGCGGGCCGCATGATGCAGATAAATTCAATTCTCCATGTTTATCTTTGTGATAAATGGATCCGTACTTGACAAGATATTAGATAAAAACATTTTTAATTTTTTTATTATTTGATGTATTTGCAACTATAACTAATGTCTTTTAATATACTTAGATATATTAATACTATAATCTACATACTAAAATTAAAAATTAAAATATTAAAAATTAAAATATTAAAAATAAAAGTATAATTACAAATCTTAAAAGTTAAATATTAAAGGTTAAATATTTGAAATATACCAATTTTTATTTAATTGTGATTTATTCAATATTAAAATATTTTATAGTAAAATATTTAATATTTCAATATTAAATATTTTAATAGTGAATATTTTAATATTGATATTTTCACAATTAAAATTTTACAAGTAAAATTTTAATAGTGAAGTATTTAGTATTAAAATTTTAATATTTAAAATAAAAAATTTAAGTTGCAAGGGAAAATGATTTATTAGGGGAATGCGAATTGCAAGGGGAATGTGATTATTCTGGGGAATTATACCCCAAAATCAAATTTTCTGCTATTGCGTCCAATTGGGACCACATACTCTTCTGTATGTGGTGGATGACTCTGGCGCCAATTGCTAGGGGAGTGGCGCTCAGCACCCCGGTGGTGGCCAAACGTCTTATAAAAGGCAATCATGTGAGAGAATTGACGAGCAGATTTTTTCCGGTGGCACATAGTACCTGTATAGTGTTGCTATTGCAAATGAGTCATACAGGACGTGCTCAACTGTCCTGTATCCCTGTGGTGTCTTCTGTCTGTCGAGGGCTATGCGGCATATATCAATTTGTATAGGTACATCTTCCAATTTTTTCACGTTGGCTTTCAATATGCAGTGGAGCCGGATTCCCAGGTACACCACAACATGGATTCTTTGTGAGGTATACTTTTCTGAGAACATGCACAATATTTTGAAAGTTTGTACTAATCTATTAATATAGGATGTTTGGTTGAACTTGAAGAGGGTTCCTGGGGGCGCCCAACTTGTATCAGCGCCTAGGCCTTGGCAAACAATATCAATAAAGGTTTAAACTTATTCACGAGGACTACATCCCTGACTTTATTTGTTAGAGCCTTAACTTCATTAAAAACTGCAGATTTCAGATATTTATTTCCTATTTGAAAATTGGTTTTTATTAAATTTTTTCCATATTTGTTGATATTTGTGAAGGGGAACCTTTGAATGCTTTCATATAAGTATTCATTGAAGTTCAGTTTTATATCCCTGCAAATTTCATTCATTTCTTTGATTTTGATTGTTGATCCTAGTTCATATGCTTCCCTTATCCATGGCAAGCACCCTGCGAGTGGTTGATATTCCCTATCTTGAGCTTCACTATTAAAAAAATTATTCATATTCTGTTGAATTATGTTATTTATTTGGTTTTTATTTATTTGTTTTATAGGGGCCACCAGTGACTGGTAACTCCCATAAAACCAACTTGGCGTAAAAGCTGCCACTTCCGCGACCTCATCCCCATCCCTGGTGATGACTAAAATAAATATAAGTTAAACATAAAAAGACTTAATAATTGTTTCCCCTGTGGCCCCCTCAGCCACAGGTGCCATATCAGCTAACTTCATGAGTGTTGGGTGCTCTTCAGTGCTCTTCCTGGGCTTAATTTTCCTTATTCTTCTTGCAACTTGAGTTTCCTCTTGATTTTCATTTGATAAAATTCCTGTATTTCTTGAGGCGCTTCTGCTTCTGGCTTGTGTTTTTTTCCATCTGTTTCCATTTGATTATTTTCCTTTAGAATTTCAGTTCCTTCAATTAGTTTTATCTTCTTATTGTTTTCTTTGGCCCCCTTCCAGAACTCCCACAAATTGTATGCTGTGTTGTTGAACTTTAGACTTGATAATATTATTCCCTGTAGACTAAGTAAATTTTCTTTATTCTTTTCATCTACAATATTTCCCAATTTATCCAGAGCATCTTCTTTTGACTGGATCAGTGGCTGGCCCTTGTTACCCAGCTTTCCTGTCACTATTTCCCTGATATTTTTCTCAATTTCAACAACCTTTTGCAGGTGAGCTTCTAATTCATTGATCAAGTTATAGATTGATGACATTTTGTTTGAATTCCATCAAAAAACTGGTTTTTATAGTACTATCTTAGACACATACATATTTTTGTCATCATCATTAATAAATTAAAGACAATAAATGTAGCTATTGCATTAGAATATTGCAATTAGATGTCAGCTCTTGATATTTTGATATTATGTGCATAACTCAATGCGTTTTATTTAATAAAATTCATTGTAAATGAGGTCTTTTTCATTATAATTTAATGAAATGAACTGTGTTTATATTAGAGAGCCATTAACGCTTGGTAAAAATATTAATAATTAGTGCATTTTATAGCCTGTATATTTACCTATTGGTAATAATTCTGTAAACTTTTCAGTCAGAATTTGCGAGGTAATAATAATGTAATGTGTTAATAGAATACTGTTTATTGTCATTAATTGGCTGATTTTCTTTGATGTGGCAACTGTGCATTTTTTGATGTTTACACACTAGTATCCAATTGGTTGGCTTCACATCCAATCACACAGGCAATAGGAAAACAAGCCGCCACCCTGACCACATCCAGTCTTGGGGTGGCAGCTTGTTTTCCTATTGCCTGTGTGATTGGATGTGAAGCCAACCAATTGGATACTAGTGCATAAATATCAGAAAATGCACAATTGTCACAGCAAAGAAAATTGTCCAATTAATAGTAATAAACAGTAATTTATTAACACATTACATTATTATTACCTTGCAAAATCCGACTGAAAAGTTTACAGAATTATTACCAATAGGTAAATATACAGGCTATAAAATGCACTAATTATTAATATTTGTATTAAGCGTTAATGGCTCTCTAATATAAACACAGTTCATTTCATTGAATTATAATGAAAAAGGCCTCATTTACAATGAATTTTATTATACAAAATGCATTGAGTTATGCACATAATATCAAAATATCAATAGTTGACGTCTAATTGCATTATTCTAATGCAATATTTACGTTTATTGTCTTTAATTTATTAAATTTGATGACAGAAATATCCCTGGAAACAAGGATATTTTACCACATAAAATATACAACATTCTTTACACATGAAAACTTATAACAATGTAAAAAATATATTATTAATTATGAACTGAAAGAAAAAATCAATTTTAATAAATTGGCACAAAGAAAAGTTTTATTTTACTAATCAAAGGACAGGAAGGGGAGGGAATGGGCAGAATGAACATTGCCTTCATCTGCGCCTATGAAAGGACGGCTTCAGAGATAGTGGTGAGGGAATGGGTGGTGGTTTGAGAGTCAGGGTTGGAAGGCAGTTGACTTGATGGGGGGTTGGGGAGGCAGGTTTTGTTGACTGGGAAGGGACAGCAAGAGCAGATTGCTTCAATTGCTCAAATTTTTCTTCTGTCACATATACAGGCTTTGTGAAACGGATGGAGTGGCGTGGGGGGGAGGCGGGGGTCCTTTCTGGACTTATCACTATCACTTGCATAGAAGATGATGAGATCAAATAAGTCCTGGACGGACACGGAAGGAAAAAGCTCATACTCCTTATCAATTTGGGTGCATAGTTCATTGTAGGTAGCAGGCTTTAAGCGCCTGAGGGAGGAACCAAAATTGTAGAGACATACATCTGCAAGATGCATGTCAGCGTAGTTGATGGGGTAGGACCAGCAGGTATGCCCTGCAGCCCTGATTTCTTGAGTTGCCCATTCCCACTGCTCCATCTCTGTACTCAGTACAACTGTGTGCACAGCGTTTTGTGTGGCCCACACCTCCAGCATGTCCTTGAGCTCTGTCTGGTAGGCATGCCCATCTGCGGTGTTTGATATTGCCAAGTAATAATTGACCCCCAATGGGAAACTGTCAACAAACCCCTAACAAATTGATACAGGATTGGCCTGTGATTGTATACCTCAGACTGGATGCGCTTCTCTCCAAAGTCTTGGATACTGGCCGAGATCTTAGCATACAACAGGAATATTACGTCATTACAGGCCCTCATTGTCCTTCCTTTGATAAAATTAATAATAGTTGAATTGTAGGGGTCAGTGTCCACTAAAAGGGGGCCACCAAGAACTTGATTGAACAAGATTCTAGCAGCAACCACAACTCTGTGCATCCATGAATTCACTGTTCTTTTGTTGGTGAAGATGCCGTGGAGTCCCAACTGGAGACGTACCTGGACCAGGGGCATCCACGGGTCACGTTCCATAATGGCTATCATAAGGGGATGGGCTGTATCACCTTTGGTTGAGGTACAGGCACCAGTTGGGGTCTTCTTGGTGGGGGCCACAGTTGGCGTGGGCTTGCAGGGTTGCAGCCACAGTGGACTTTGCAAAATCCATTGCAACCACAATTTCCCCAAGGGACATAAGCTTGCCTTGCTTTTCAACCATTTTGAGAGCAATCTCCAGGGTGATCAATTTTCTTCCGCGTCTTGCAGGCTGATTGGCTGGGGGGGACGTTTCCATCTTGGGAACTGGTTAATGCCATCTGATTGGCTGTTTCAGGGTTCTGGGCTCTCTGGGTGACCCCATGGCTAAAATGGCTGGTTCTGGATGCCATTGCTGATAAGGGATTTGGGTTGGCAGCTGCCTGTGCATGGTGGGCAAACAGGGCCAGGATGGAAGTTTCAGGGGAAAGAACAGACTTTTGTGTGGGGCTTGCAGAGGGGCCTGCAGGTTGGGAGTGGCCATAGACAGAGGCTTCACCGTTAAGAGACCCAGTGTACCCCTGCATGATTTTGTCAAGGCCAGGGAACAGCTCGTTGGCTTGTTTTTTATTGAAAGAAGACATAGTAAATTTTTATTAAAATTTTAAACTTGAGAAAAGGAATATATATTTTATTCAATTTATTGCTATATATGTCAATTTTGCAAATATTACAATCTAAATTTTAGCTGTCCTAAAATAGAATAGGATGATTTTTGAGAATGCCTGTGCTTCCTAAAAGAATTTGCACAAATCCACTCTAGATCCTTTATCATCCTATTTTGAGACACTCATAAATTATATTTATTTCAAATTCATTGCAATTATGATTTGAAACTTGGCTCTTGGATTTGACAATCCCGCAATTTCAGATTTTTTAATTTTTACATGATGTCTATGATTTGTTTGAAATTCAGGAAACCTCAAATTGTACATTAGAATTCCGCATTTCTGATTCATGTATCCCACATTTGTTTGCTGAGTTTTGTCTTTTGTTAGTTGAGTTATCTGCTCAAGAGATTTGAAATTTGCCAATTTAAATAAATCAAAAAATTTGAATTAAATATTTGATTTTATTAAATATTTTATTTTTCATTCAGCTGAGTTGCCCACAAAAGTGATTTGAAATTTGGACCAAGGATTTGACAATCCCGCATTTTTACGTTCAGGTTCTGAATTTACAGTATCAAGGGGTGATCAATGGTTTTTAGTTAGAGCACTGAAAGCCTAAATCAGGAATGAGGATATTTCACAGATTTTAGCTTTTTAGATCTTGGATATTCAAAGGTAGAGTTTAGTTCCACAGAAGAAATCAAGGAATTCTGTAATGTACTTGAACACATTCTTATTGGTTAAGGAGATCTAGACCTTTTGGGGTAAAGATCTCAGTTGGATGACAGGTGTTTCATGGCTTACATGTAAGGAATTCAGGTGAGATTATGGAACTGGAGGGGGTTTCAGCCAAATATAACCCAAATGGTATATAAATGGAAATAAATGAAATAAAACAAAGACATGTAGTTGAAATTTGCTGCTTTTCTCTCATTCTAGTTCAAGTTTAATTTATTTCCATTCCATTTGGCTTTAGTAAGGCTAAATTTGGTGTATCAAAGGTAGGGAGTGTTATGCTGTAGAAATTGTCAAAGCAGCAGGCTCAACCCGCCAGCAAGGTTATGAGTAAGCAGGTTTGCAACCTGCAATCAAATTACCCTTACACTTGCAGCCAAGACAGGAAGACAACTTGAATTACCAAATCCAACAACATGAACAGATGATGATCCTTTACAGTGGGTGACTTGTTTTGGCGCTTGACTCATTACAAGGATCAAGCCACCCCCTTTGCCATCCAACTGTGTGATCAACACAATCATGTTCCTGTTATCCTTGATTCACAATAAATATATAATCCCTATCTCTCAATAAAGGTTTTATCTAGTTTCTAATAATTTTCCCCTTGTAACTCTGCTAAAACAACACAGTTACGACATTGGTAGCAGAAGTAGGTTCCCCATCCTATCTTATCTTGTAAAATTCCGCCTGTTGCCTGTACCCAACAAAGTCAACAAATCCTTGATAAAATCATGTCTGGCCTCCTGCTAGACTGGACCCCATACACACCTGGTATGGAAATACCCAATGGTTTTGTCCTGTACCAGAACACAGTAATCCTGCTCTCTGCCTTCAACGCCATGTCTGCACAAGGTTTCTTCCAGGCTACCCCCGCCATGCCTTGTACAACCAATGATAGTACCATGTAGCCTATGTAGCCCAAAGACTTCAAAGCACTGCCTTGGAACCTTTTACAGGAGCCAACAACAACAATACCGCGGCATGGATCCAATCTGCGCAAAGCAATCTTGCTCAGATGGAATGCCCACAAAGATTCTGGATTGCAGAGCGCTCTATTTGATTGATGCACAGCGCCGGCACCTGGTGCAACAAATGGCATGAAGAATAACTGAGAAAAATTGGGACAACTTCAAACAGGACTTCTTGGAAAGGTTTGTGCTGAAGGACACCACACTCATGATTATCTGCCAAGTAAAGAACTTGACCCAGACTTTACCATAAAAGATCTCACCTGTGCTTACTAGGAAATCTGACCATGCACCCCCTCTGATATGGCTTTTGACACTCCAGCCACTCACATCATGTACTATGATGCTCTCAAAAGAACGTAATAATACATGTGAACCTGGATCAAGTAATCAACTTGCAAAGTCTATACCACAAGGCCAAGAGGCAGAACAAAGGTCCAATGCCCTCCACAAGGAACAAACAGGAAAGAGAGAACAACCCAAGGACTCTCACCCCTCCGGGCGCTCCAACAGACCACCCCCAGGAACAATAACGGCAGTACCAATCACAAACCCACAGGTTCCAATGGACACAGGAACGGGAACAACAGCCTACTAACCAAACCTATTTCTGTATCACTGCCACTCAAGACAGCCAAGACAAGGGAAAAGCCTGGGGAGAGCACTAAGCAAGCCAAGCTCTCCCCAGACTATTCCCAACTCGCCTAATGATGAGTACTGGCCAGAGGACGTGGATCAATGTCCAATGATCCAAGTACCCTCAGAAGACCTGGTACTTTACACCATTGTCAGACATCCAAATAAACTGATGTCTTGCCCTTTCCGCTTTTGCAGTTACACAGGCTTAGCACTCCTGGACTTGGGCTCAGATTGAACCCTAGTCAACAGTATCTTTGTAGATCAGTTCAAGCTAGCCACTAATTCTTTGCAGATTAAAAACGTGGTTTTAACTGATGAACAGCACGTTGCCGTGACACAGGAAGCTTCCCCCTTCTCTGTCATGCTAGAGAACCTACATTTCACTATCCAGGATACTATCATTGACTTTCCCAAGTTTGACATTGTAATGGGACTGGACTGGTTGCAAAAGAACAATCCCCATGTAGGATGGGCAACCTCTGTACTGATCATCAAACGTGAAGGCGTCAATCACCAGATCTACCCTAACTCAGTAGACCAGCTCCTATGCAACCCTGTCTTTTTATACATCATGGAGACCCTGGACAAAAAGGAGAACCTCAAGACAATTGAATGGGACTCTTGTAAATACAAGATCATCCATTTCAAGGATTACCAGGACACCACCACACCACAGGATTGCAAAATTGTGGCTTGACACCTAGAAATCTTCAAAGAAGCTCTACCTGGGTTATCACCAGCAAAACATATCCAATACTCCATCCCTATCAAGGGTACAGTACCTAAGGCGCAACCCATTTATTACCTCACCCTAAACAAGGACAACACCCTGTGTTCTTACCTCAAAGAGGCATTGGAGAAAGGACTTATCCGCCCCTCACAGTCCCCTTTTGGTGCGTCTGTAATCTTTGTAGCAAAGAAGGACAGTACCTTACACCTAGTCACAGACTACCAAGCCCTAAAAAAAGTTACCATCAAGAATTGTTACCCACTACTACTCATCAATAATCTCTTTGATGCCCTGGGCGGCACTACAGTCTTCTCCAAGATTGATCTGACGACAGGATATAACCAGATCTGTATCAAGGAGGAAGACATTCCCAAAACAGCCTTCTGCGCTAAATACAGCTTATACCAGTGTGTGGTACTCAATTTTGATATGAAAAACACCCCGTCAACCTTTTTAACCTTCATGAACAAGAAGTTTGATCCCCACATTGGCAAACATGCCCTGGTATACCTAGATTGCATCTTTGTTTACAGCCTGTTGATGGAACAGAATCACAAGGATCTGGAGGCAGTCTTTGCCATCCTAGCGCAACATAAGCTGCTAGCTAAACCTTCCAAGTGCCAGTTCTTCCGCAAAAAACCACCCTTCTTGGGAAACATAGTTTTGAAAGACAGCATTAAACCTGACAGCCAGAAAATCCAGGCCATTTTCAAAATGCTGCCGCCCAAAGACAAGTCAGAACTCTGCACATTCCTTGGAATGGTTGTCTATGTATGACAATTCATATCCAACTGTGGTGTCCTGACTGCTCCTCTATCTGCCATAACTGGCCAAATTCAAATTTGTGTGGACCCCCCCAATGTGACCTTTGCTTCAGACGTCTTAAAGAAAAACTCACAACAGCACCCATCCTCCAATATCCAAAACACAATGGCAAATACCAAATGGAGACAGATGGCTCTGATGCATCCATTAGAGGAGTACTACAAATCAAAAACAATGATGGTGATTTACTACCTGTGGCCTATGAATCACACAAGCTGACAGAAGGCAAGTGCCGGTACCCCATACACAACAAAGAACTATTGGCAATCATGCACTGCCTAGTTAAATGGTGTTGCTACTTAGAACAACAAGAAGAGTTCACAGCCATGAAAGACAATAAATCACACATTGTGACCATACAACAGTCACTGTTGAGTATTTAGCCAAATAAATGCTCTAAAATATAAAGTTGTTTATGTTTTTGTTGTTTATTGCAGGTAGATAGGTTGGATTGGAAGTCTTAAGGCAAAGATTCCTGAAAACTGGATATCTATGTTCACTAAAAGGACAGAAGGCAAGATTGGCTGAGTCAATCTGGGAGACTGAGCATCTCAAAAATAATTTAATTAATTGGGAAAATTAATTAATAGATACATGGGAATATAATTAATGAGGATTTAATTATATTTGTTAAATTGCCTTAACTGTGTCAAGAAGTTTAGTTAAGGTTAACCATAGGAAAACCCCCAAATTTTGGGTTAAATGCACCGCGGTGGTGCCTGGTTCAAGTTTCAAAGCATTTTAATGGGTTTTAAGGTGAAAACCCATTAAATGTGAAGATAACTAAATAAAGGCAAGGTTGCCCAGAAATTCAGGTTTGATCAGCTAGTTCCCAGTTGGAACATCAATAGCTGACTTTTGAGATGTGTAATCCACAGGGTTTTGGCGCCAGGAGCTAGGAAAGCTCCATGCCAAATTGGTACATTGAGATGAATGGCGTCAGGTGACTCCTTCTCATTGTAGGCTGATTCTCATAGGTTGAGAATTATTGATGATCTTTTAGGTAAAGATCTAGGTTTGGATGACTCAAATGTCATATAACACATGATTTAAATCAAAGGTTGATTCAGGAACTGGAGGGGTTTTCAGTCAAATATGCCACAAATGGTATATAAGAAAGAACAGCTAAATTAATAAAGATAATATTGTTGATTTTGAAGCTTTCCCCTCAATTACCTTTTCAATTATTATGTCTTCTTTGTTAAATTTTGAAAGGGCCAAATTTGGAGTACTTTTTGTGAAAACTGCTGCTGCCAGGAAAATGATTCCTACAAGTTTGTTAGAAGAAGCTTGGGCAAGCTTGGAGGTCACAAAGACTGTTCCTGAGGAGTCTTTGGTGGAAGTAAAATTCTGCATTTGAAGATTTGTATTCTGATTACTTTGAAAAAGAAGGGACTCCCGCCCAAGGAAATCAAATCTATGTGTGAGATTCTTGGAACCTTTTAGTAGGATGGGACAAAATCTTACAACAAGTGAAAGCAGTGGCAAACCGTGAGATTGAGGCTTTAAGAGCAAGGGAGGAAAAGAGTGTTGAGATCATGGCCTGTTGGCGGGATGACAACAAAGTATTGTCCCATAAAATTGCCTCCCTGGAGGCAAAGCTCCTCAAAGCTTTGTCACAGGAAGGTAATGGCAATAAGAGTCAAGGGCAGGATAATGATAAGCTGGACTGGTTGGACCTGGATCTGTCACACTCATCTACTTCAAGACTCAAGAAAACCTATCCTGCAGACAAGCCAGATAGATGGAGCTTCTGGAAAGATTCAACATGCTTATACAGTATAAGCTGGGGCCAGAGCTGACCATGGCTGATACTTTATCTCAACTGTAAGTCAGAGCCACAAGAGGTGAGAATGGGCTCAACCCAGACTGGCCCCTCCTGGTTCTACATACCAAAGATGAAGGGTTCCCCTGTTACTACAGACATCACAAAGGAAACCATTATCAAAAACAAACACCTATTTGCCGACGTCTATAGAACCCTACACTGAAAAATGTCCAATGGGAAAACCATACCATACATTCCCACACACCAGCAAGTCAATACCATCCTGCGCTATCACAGAGACCTTGGCCATACAAAGAGTCAAAACCTTTACAAGTTCCTGAAACACAAGGATTGGTGGCCAACCTTGTATTGAGACGTCCAAGAAGTCTTAGATCAGTGTGCGGTGTGTGAAAAGTTTGCAAAGAGTGAGACCCCACCTAAATCCATACTACCCATCCACATGCAATTACCATTCAAAGAGTGGGCCCTGGATATTGTGGGGCTTATGCCTGGAAAACATAACAACAATAAATACATTATCATCACCATTGACTTCACCACGTGCTGGCCAGTAACCCAAGAATTTAAAACACATACAGGCAATGGCGTGTGGCGCTTCATAGGAAAAGAAATCATCAGCAAGTTTGGAAAGCCAGAGCTCCTGATAACCAATGGGGCAAAGAATTGACCTCTGAAGATACCAACATATGGGTCATTATTTGTTAGATCAATCTGTTTCCTATTAACTGTGCTACTTAACACTTTAAAATTTTTTTTTAATTTTCTTATCAATAAATTTAAATAATTATAAAAATTTTATCAAAATAAATCTTATTTAAACCTCATAATATAAAAACCTATATTAAATTAATCATTTTCTACTTACAGCTAAATTAAACTGTATTAAAAGCTAGTAACAATCTTATTTCATGTACCATTTTTCTTGAAAGCTGATTAGTAAAAAATGACTTCATTCTAAAAAGAGAAACATAAAAATACAATAAAACTGATACGATGCTTTTTGTTGGAAATTAAATTGTTGCCTAAAATCTTAGCTTTTTTAAAAATATTTAATTTAAAATATAATAATTTTTGAATCCCTCTTTTTAAAAAGAGGGCATACAGCTTTTTTGCATATTTAATAAATAAATATTAAATAATTTTGGATTTGTTTTATAAAAAATCTAGTAAAAAGTTAAAAAAACTAAAACTAAAATTAAAACTAAACTTTTATTGAAATTTCAGTGATCTCATTTAGCATAAGTAATTTATCCTTAAGTTAGATTTTATAGAAAATATATAATAAGAACTTATAAGAGAGTAAAAGTTTTTCTTTTCAAATTCTTAAGTATTTAATATTAATAAAATGGCTTTATACAACTATTTAATAAAATTATATTTTTATACTGTATGCTAGAGATAATATGTATAAAAAATTCAAACATAAAAAAGAATGTATCAAAATCTTGCTTTATTTAATTAAATTTTATAAAGGTTGAAATTTATTTAAACTAAATAAAAAATGATCTTAGTCATTGTATCTATAAAAATAAGATACAACTTTAATTATATAAGCAAATATTTATATGTGATTAAAAATAACATTTTTGTTTTGATAGATTTAAGATATATAAAGTTCATTTTTTAAGAACTGTTAAAAGTTATAATAAACTTAAGTTTATTTAAAAAAAAGGTTTTTGAGTTGGTTACTAGAAATAAGCTAAATAATAATTTATACTTTAAATTTAGTTTACTGATTAAAATATCATACTTTAAGAGTTAATTAGCATATTTTATTTCAAATAATAATTTTATAAGCTTACATTCAAAGCCGCTTCAAGATAATAAATTGGTATTGAAATATAACATTGCAGCACAATTCCGAAAGCTGAGATTAAGGGCTTTCTAATGATACTAGTTTGAGCAAGATTGAAGTACTATTTGCCGAGATATCAACAGTTAACCAGAATATAAAAAGGGGTAAATAAACAATGATATCAGACTCCAGGGGTGATATTGATAAATTAAGGAGATAAGTTGGGGGTCAGTTGGGGATTTATGCCTGTAGTGAGAAAGCTCAGCTAACATGGTATTTAAAAAGCTCAACTTTACAGAAATTTACTTTACAATCCACACCTTTACTCCTCTCTGATAACTGCACATCTATTTCCAAGCAAGAACTGCCTGAACCAAGCCAAGGAACCCAACCACTGTCATTATGGAACCCATCAAGTTTGCACCTCAGATGACACCCTTCTTCTCACTGGGGGCTTCTACTAAGAGAGAAAGAATCTCTATGCTTAAACAAGCATTCCTTTTTACTGCTGGCAGTGATCTTAACAGCTTTGTTGAGCATTTCTTATTAAAAACAGAGTTTGGAAAAAGTACCTTCTTACCTGTCATACAAAATTCTAAGACAGATGATTTCCTTAACAACCTAAAGGAATTGATGTCAGAGTCCCCTACCAAGCACCTTCCTTCCCTAAGAGCATTGGTTACATCAAGCTACAGTCTGAAAGAGCTTTGGGATCATGGATTTAAAATGACAAAAAATGAGTATTCATATTCTAAAAAAATAAAAAATGCTAAAAAAGCATCATTAAATTCAAAAAATAAAAAAGGAAAAAATGATTCAGTAAAGAAAGAAAACATAAAAAATATTTTAAAACACATATTAAAAAATTCATTCCCAACCAGCCAATTCACTAAAAAATCCCCTGGATTGATTTATGAAGAATTACAAAAAGAATTGAGTGAATACTCAACTAAAATAAAATACTCCTTATTGAAAACAAAAAAAGAAATTTATGAAGATATGAAAATAAAAAACAATATTTCTATTTCACTTTCCACTTTCTATAAGCTTATTCCTAATAATATAATTAAAAGCAAAAAGCAAACTGATATGTGTAACATTTGCAACTTAAAAAAATCATTAGAAATGAAGAAAAAGGATTTGAGTATAAAGAAGTTGCCATTGCCTAAATCTATTAAAGAAAATTTGGAATCTATTGACCTACATGAAAAGTTTTATAAGCATCAAAATAAAGAATATATTAGTGATATAAATAATCTTGATAATAATTCATGTGTTATAGTAATAGACTATAAAGAAAACTTTAAAATAGGTGGGGGTCCTATAGAGACAAATAATTGTTTTTATGAGAAAATACCTATTTCTTTATTAGGATTTGCAATTGCTTTTAAAGAAAATGAGAAAATTAAATATGAGTATCATGACTTTTTATCTGAAATTTTATCTCATGACTCTTTGTTTTCAGGTCAGTGTTTGATAAGTCTGCTTAAAAATAATAAATTTAAGAATATTAAAAATATTAAAGTTTGTACTGATAATGGTAATCATTTTAGATCTTATGAATTCTTATATTATCCTTTTAAAGAGGTACCTAAAATTATAAAAGGAACAATTAAGTTTAATAGATTTGTTGAGTGTCATGGCAAAAGTATTATTGATGGTCATTTTGGTGTATTATCTAAAATATTTAAACAAAAGGAAAATAAGATGTATATAAAAAATATAAATGATCTCAAAATGGTTTTTGAGAGAGAGGAAGCAAAAAAGGGTTTATATGAGTCACTTGTAAATAATTCAGATGTTTCCCAAAAAACCTTTTTTTACATCTATGATAGAAAATCTAGGCCTAAAAAAGCTGGCTTGAAGTCAAAGCATTTTATGTTAATCTTTCATATTTAATGAAAGATGGTGAGCTGTATGTTTCACCTTTGACATTTGAGGATGTTAAGGAGTACTCCAAAATAAATTATTGTGCAAAGTTCTGCACAGATGACAGAGAAACAAAGAGAGCTGATACTACTAAAGGATTAGTAGGACATGTTCATGAATTTGGACGCATAACAAAAACTTATATTTCACATAGGGTAAATAGTCTTTTAAATACAACAACTTTTTTTTCTAAAAATAACTAAGAAATTAATTATATGAGCCAAAGATAGGGTAATAGCAATTATGGCTTTGGGGCTGCTATTACTCTCCCATGCAACTCATATATTTGATTCTTGGCTTATTAAAATAGAAAAAAGGGTTTTTAGCAAAAATAAAGTTAATAGAAATAAGATTTATTTTTATTATTTGTATATTTTACACACTTAAACTTTTATTCAGTAAACTAAGCATTATATTAATGTTCAAAAAACATAAGTTTACGGCTTAAATGATACCAAAGAAGTTAAAAGTCTTTAAAATGCTTAAGCTGGCACCTTGGCTTAATCTAACAAATAATGACCCAATTGGAGGTGAAGCTATACAATTAATTGCAAGCACATTATCAACAGCAAATGAACTATCAATACATCAAGGAAAAGACAACGTGATAAGATAGATTGTAATATATAATTCTATTTTATTATTAGCATTTTCTGAAATCTACTGTAATCAAGTATCCTTAATACCAATAGATGAATACATAGTGTAGTAAACTGATGGTTTAACTTTCCTCCTCCTTTCTTTCTTGAAACTTTTAAAAATTTCTGCATCATTAGGAGGGTAGCTCATATATCATTATATGGTTTTGTGGTTGCTATATTAGTGATTTAGAGTGCAGAATATTACATCATTTCTAGTTTAGAAAATTTTACATTTCACTTAATTTCTTGTCTAAACATGGCTGTTGAAATTGAATTTTTCATTTGATTCTATCCAGAGTGGAGCTTCTTGATTTGGGTTGATTTTTCCTAGTTTCTTACTGTACATTCAATTTGGATTCCAGTTCCTGCAATGGATATCTGAGTTTACTAGTGGCACTCAAAAGTGATTTGAAATTTGGTCCTTGGATTTGATAATCCCGCAATTCCAAAAAACATAGTAAACTTAATGAAAATGGTTGATGGATTTGAATGCTTCAAAACTGATTCCAGTTACTTCATTTTGTTCATTGGAAATATGCAGTTCAATTTGAACTTTGCAAAGTGTCTATGAGTTCCCGCATTTTAAAAAATTCAAATAAAAATACAAAGAATTCAATTTAATTAAAAAAGGCCATCCTGTAAAAGTGATTCAAAATTTGGACCAAGGATTTGACAATCCCGCATTTTTACATTTAGGCTCTGAATTTAAAGTACCACCCATGCAAGAAATGGAGATGCTATCTAGAAAGACATTTAAACGTTTGAGTACTAACTGACCATAAATCCTTAATCTATTTCAAAACTCAGAACACACTTGCACAGCGCCAAGCCAAATGGATGTCCTTGCTTGAACAGCTTAACCTGGACATCTAATACAAAAAGGGGGCAGAGCTGGTCACAGCTGATGCTCTCTCTAGGCTATGGTAGCCAAGAGAGGATCACCCTAACCACCTGGACTCTGACTGTCCCAACCTATACAACACTGAGTACAAGACAAAAGGAAAATATCCCTCCACACACTAACTAACCCATGATACGCTAGTAAGGAATGAGAAATATTTCCATGTATAAAATGGCACTGTATACCAAATCATTAAGGACAAACACGTCCCCTACATTCTACTTGCACAAAGAGTTGGCACCATCCTAAGACATCACCATCTACTAGGACACACAAAGCCTGACAACCTATACCTCACACTAAAATAGATAAAATGGTGGTCCAATCTGAAACAAATTATAATTGATGTTCTAAAAAAGTGCACAGTGTGCAAAAAATACGCCAGCACCAAGGCTCCTCAGCCAACAGTTAACCCAGTACCTGACTCTGAACCATTTAAGGTTTGGGGACTGGATGTAGTGGGACCCTTCCCAGAAACCAATACAAATCAACATTTACTAATTGTAGCCATTGACTTTGCCACATGCTGGCTTATCTGCTGGGCAACAAAAGATCACAAAGCAGAAACAATAAACTGATTCATTAATAAAGCAATCATAGAAGACTATGGTACTCCATACTACATCATAACTTATGGAGCAAAAGAGTTAGCAGGTCACGTGGTAAACAACAACCTAAAAAAAAAGAACATCAAACATTCCACAACCTTGCCCTACAGGCTACAGGCCAACGGCAGAGTTAAACACCTGAACAACAGCCTTATCAGAACCCTCAAGAAAATCATGGATGGCAAAGCCAAAGACACATGGCCACTCTACGTAAAACATGCATTATTAGTATCCCAGGTCCGCACCAATCAAGGGACAGGATACTCCCTGTTTGAACTAACATACAGGTACAAACCAAAAATAGTCACCCACAACAACCAACTGTATGTGAAGATCCCCCCGGGAAAACCTCCCACAGTATAACAAACACCAGATCTACAACCCATACACCTCAAAGCCAAACTAGCAGAAGCAAAAAGGCTCAAAAACCAAAAAGTAACCTTGACAGAGGACCAACTCCCCATCAACTCCCCTTTCTGGGTCCTGGCTGGGGACAGGAAGAAGCTAGACTCAGTACAAAGAGGACCAGGAAGAATCATCAAATACTGATCAGACAGGAACACCTATCTGGTTAAGTTCCAGGGCGCCAAAGAGCCCATCACCAAGAAGTGCCACATATCTCTCCTCTGCCTTAGCAAGGGAGAATATTTGACCCAGTTGGTACCAACTAGCAAACAACTCCAGGAACATCAGGCAGCAGCTGTCAAGACAAAGCCCCCTCCTGATGCAATCAAGTGACCCCTTAAGGGAGGGGTGTGTTGAGGATCTGGATGTACAAGTATTCTGGCTACTGCCATCCCACTTAACATCCAGTTATTGCCCGATTTGGTGCCTTTCCAATATACCATTTGACATACCAGAAATGGCAACAAACCAATATCACATGACTGTCCAGGTATCCAGCAACTCAAACCCATCTTGTACATGACCATCCCCTGGGTTTGATCCAACTAAAATCCCTGCCACAGCTAAAGCTATATAAGTCTAAATTATTATCCAATAAAATATACTTTTTCTCTTCCTAATTCTATATTTAAAGCTTCCCCAAAAGGCGCTCCTTATCAATATAATTTGTTCTATGTATACATAAATATTTCCCCTAAAACTAAAATTAAAACTCATTTAAACAAAAAACCATGGAAAGTTTATAAATATAAACAACATTGTTGAGTATATACTTTTGGGAAGTTTATAGTACAAATAAGAGTAATATTTAAGACAAGAATGATATTCTTATTAAATATATAATAATAATATTATATAGCTAACTGATAAGCCACATAGAGATCATGTAGATCAGGGTAGTTATGAGGTTTAAAAGATCCATATTCCCTTGTGATTAAATGGTTTGATCCTGGTGTATGCCATGAATTCACACTTCTCAGGTATTTTGATCATGACTTTGGGGAGTTTTGGCCCTTCAAATTTGGGTCACAAAATCCTTGAATTTGCTTTCCTGTTAGAACGCTCTGTGGTGTGAGTTTTCAAACCCCCAATTGATCCACTTCTAAATTTTGGTCTTTCCCCATTTTCCACTTATCTCTTACCAGTGTTTATTATACTGTCACATACTTGATTTGATTATACCCTTGTGTATATATATAGGCTCAAAAGCCACTTTGAGGACTTTATAAGTTTTTCTATTTTCACCAATCAAAGTTAGTCCTATTCATATGATTATTTTCTTTTTATGTTTAAGTGAAAGTTCAAGAATACCTTTTTTAGTTTGATTTTAAAAAAACCTAGTTAATTTCTCCTTGTTACTTTTTCTAATCAACTATAGCTGCTGCCTGTTTGTAACACCCCCGCAATGTTGCAGCAATATCTTTCCTTCTCCTTCATCAAGAGCAATTCTAACACAACAGTTTGATATCTAGATTTTGTTTTAGGACTGCTTTTACTTATTGATTGAATCATTTATCAGCTACTTGATTTCTAAGAGAGATTATTCAAAGATTTTGTACAGTGTTTTTCAACCCTGTTGAGATAAACATAAAATCTCAGTCTAAACCTGTATACAACTCAGTCTAAAAACAAAATAAAAATCAATGGATTTATATTAAATTACAATAGATTTGGATCCACTTTGATATTTTTTATACTGATATTTTTTGTTTATTTCAACAGGTTTGAAAACTACTGTAACTTCTCTCCCTGGGGTCTTGGAAGGTAAAGATTTGTGTAATTTCTTGAGGGCTGTCAGAACTTTTGGTTCTGCTATCAGAACTGACAGTTCTATTACCATTTGCTTTATTGGGTACATGTTTAATCTTGACCATTCTGTGGAATGGAGTGCTTGTATGGCAACAAGTGTTATCTGCAGTGTCTGTTTAGTCCTTGTAAGGACAACAACAAGTGATGTCCAAGGGAGGCAATATACAAGCGGCTCTCTAGCTGGTAGCTAGCTAAGTTCTTTGAGTACTGACAAGGGTCTTCAAACTCAGATTTATCTTCTACTTCAAAAATGTTCTACAGTAGGAATATCTTATTTTTGTCTGCCTTCCATTAGTCCAATAGAAGGGCTTTTATAGAGCTTGTGCCCTCTTTCCAGGATAATTCATCTGACGCTTCTAAAACTTGCTTGGCCAGTATTTTCATCCCCAGACTGCCAGCATCAACCCCTAGAGTCAGGTAGGCATCTATGCAATGACATGGGATTCAATATCATAGTACCATGCACTGGGTACTATTTACTTCATTTCCATGCATAATTGTTGATATGCTGGAGATGGCAGCGCCAATTAATTGTTCTATTTATAGAGCATAATTGTGAGGATGTTTGGCAACCTTTCACAGCAGGAATTTCCTGTGGCACTGGCAGGCTGTCAGTGCAAATTGATCACAATCCTTGTTATTCCCAGAGAATCTCATCATCTTCTTGGTGCCTTGTTATTGAACCTATTTTTCTCCTGACCCGGCGGATTGCTAAGGTATTCCAGAATAACTCTAGCCAATCAGGATTTGACCTTAATTAATGACTTGGGATGCTCCTGTTGGCCTAAAATCTATTGTCCCAAATCCATTTTGTCAAAAGCTTCCAATATCAATTAGACTTGACTGTAATCTATCAAAAGCTTCTTTTATTGATGACTTGGAAGGCCATCATTTTATAAAGGTTTTACCTTATCTGGTCACTATCCATTTTACTAAGGTAAGGAAAAGTAAATAGCAAATTCTTGACAAGGGTATACAGGAGGCATGTTTGGTATTGATCTAGTTTGGCTTTAAATACTGGCAGGCAGGAGTCTCTTTGAGCTTTTCTTTTGTTAAATAGTCTGATTTTTTATGATGCATCAGATTGAGTACTGCTTGAGCATCTATTTCTTTCATTAAATAAAAATTATTAGGATTGCTTTCATAGTAATTTCTGATCCTCTTAGATCAGGAGTAATTTTGTGTTAAAAATTGTTAAATACTCAAATTTTATTTTATACTTGTGTTGCAACATCTTTGATTACTCCCTCTTGGGGAATTAACGCCCCAAGTAGTTCACCAATGAGTCACCAAATGACTCACCAACTAATAAATAAGTTGGTGACACTCCTATCATTTGATCATCTATTACGGGGATCACACAATCCAAATCCTAAGCAGAACACAACTTGAATAAGCCTCGTGACTTAAGAGGAACATTACTCAGATAAGCCCCACAACCTCCATGACGTACATGGACAGTATGTGGCTTTCCATGATACTATATAATATTCTATATCCATATCAAATAAAGTATCATTATTCTCTTAATTTTCCCCTTTATCTTGTTTATTATACTTCCCAGAAGTATATTCACAACAGTGGTAGCACAGGTAGGTTATCCATACCTACCCAACTTAAAGGAAAAATTCTTCCTAAGAAAAAGACCCAAGCAATGGTACTCCCTAATGGCTGGAGAGACTACAAAGAAAGGCAAGACGTCCCTGTGGGCCTTGTTATCTACAGCAACGTGCTGGTACCCATCAAACAATACAATGCTCTCAAAGCCCACAGATTGTTGCCCCAAATCACAACAGGAACTAGCAGTCCAAAATTCCTAACATTGTCTTCCAGTGCCTACACACAGCAGAGATTGGGACCTTTTCAGGGTTACACCGGGAAAACACCAATCTCTGGATCAACAGCACACAAAGCAAGTTTACCCAATTTGGCTACCCCTGCAGACTCTGGGCCAGTGAATTCTCCCTTTGCGTCACAGGAGCTGCCTCACATTTTGTAAGTGAATGGCTTGAACAACACCAAGATCAAAACAAAAACTGGGACATGTTCAAAGCTACCTTCCTCAAAAAAATTTCCCTGAAAGATTCTGATGTGGTAATCATGACTGAACTTCAAACCTTCAAAATGACAGGAACTATTGAGGAGTACATTGCAGCCTACAAAGACCTACATGACTGTGCCCCTAGCTTTATCAACTTTGATGAACCCGGGCCACGCCTGGACCTCTACAACAGCCTCCCTATGCACATTAGATGTCAATTTGACATTACCCATTGCAAAAACCTTGAGTATGTTGTCCTAAAAGGAAAACAAGATGCACAGAAATATGACAACCTACATGTAACAAAAAAATGCAAGGAGAGCCCCACCAACAAGAAGGACCCTCAATCAAACAAACAAAATAACCAAGCCAACCATATCCAACCTCAAAACAGGAATTTTACTGCCCAAGCTAACCAGGCAAGCACCAAAGATAACAATGAGGAGGGAAAATCTCAGGGGAGTGCTTAGTTGAGCCGCCATCCCCAAACTCACAAGACTGGTACAGGGACCAGGACATGGACTCAATTATCATAATCCAAGGACCCTCCAGCAATCCTCTACTGTTTTCCACATAAACTGGAAATAAACTCCTTACTTATCCTTTCTGCTTTTGTAGATACCAGGACACAGCACTATTTGACACTGGAGAAGATCAATCACTTGTTAACAAAAAATTTGCCAAGCTTATGAAATTACCAACATCCCAAAGAAGTGTCAGGAGAGACATTATGGCAGACAACAGAAGTACACAAGTTGACAAAGAATCAAAACCTTTCTGCGCTCAGATTGGAGATGTGCAAACTACATTCAGTGGCCCCATCATACCAATCCCCAAATACAATGTGATACTGTGTCTGGATTGGATGAGAAAGACCAAACACCACATTGGCTGGGACAGCGCCACTTTCACTATACAACACAGCAAAGTACATCACCTTATCTACCCAACTCACCTTGACACAATCATGCGAGACCATGCATTTTTAAAAATCATGGAAACAGAAGAAGAGACTGACCCCAGCAAAATCAATTGGAATACCTGCACGTATGTTTTAATCCACTTTAAGAATACAGAATCTAGACGTGAACAGGACTATATATGAGATCAGCTTGTCAAAGAGTTCCCTTCTGTTTTCCAGGAAGCACTGCCAGGATTACCACCCAACCGTGGCATACAACATGAGATTGACCTCAAAGGAAGTGTACCAAAAGCACAGCCTATCTATTGGCTCACACCCCAAGAAGACAATGCTCTGAAAGTCTATCTTGACAAAGCCCTTGAAAAAGGCCCCATTAGACCATTGAAGTCACCCTTTGGCGCTGCTGTCTTCTTTGTAGCAAAGAAAGACAGAGGACTCTGCCTGGTCATAGACTACAGGGCGCTCAAAAAAGTCACAATTAAGAACAGGTATCCCCTTTCCCTGATTGACGACCTTTTTGACTCCTGGGGGTCCCAAATCTTCACAAAAATTGATCTGATAGCAGGTTACCACCAATTTTGCGTGAAACCTGAAGGCATCCCAAAGACTGCATTCAGAACCAAATACAGATTCTTCGAATGTGTTGTCCTTAACTTTGGAATGAAAAATGCCCCTATTACCTTTGTGACCTTCATGAACAAGATTTTCAAAGAACACATTAGGAAGCAAGCAATCATCTACCTGGACAACATAATCATTTACAGCCCAAACTTAAAGCAATACTGGGAAGACAACCGCCTGGTCCTCCACATCCTCAAAGAAAACCAACTCATTGCCAAACCATCAAAGTGCAACTTCTTTTTGTCTGAACTCCCCTTCCTTGGCCACATTGTCAGCAAGGATGGGATAAAACCAGACCCAGTGAAGATACACACCATAACCAAAATGCCAGCCCCCAGGAACAAAAGAGAACTCTGCACCTTCCTAGGCATGGCAGTCTACTTTAGAAGATTTATCCCTGACTGGGGTGTGATGACAGCCCCCTTGTCAGCCATTACAGGAAAAACAACCAAGTTTTTGTGGACACCTCTACAAAATCAGCATTTTTTGTCTGTTGAAAGAACAAATGTTTACTGCCCCATCCTCCAATACCCAAGTCTTGAAAGGATATAAAAGTTAGAAACCAACGCCTCTTACTGCGCCATAGGAGGATTACTCTGCATCCAAACAGCAGAGAAGGACTTCTTCCCCATGGCGTAAAAATCTAGAAAGCTATCTGACATTGAAAAAAGGTTTCTCATTCATGACAAAGAATTGGTAGCCATTGTACACTGCCTTCTAAAGTGGCAATGCTATCTGGAAGGGGTCAAACATTCAAAGTACTTTCCAACCACAAGTCCCTAGTGCTCTTCAAGACACGACAACATCTATCAAGAAGACAGACTGAGTGGATGATTCTCATAAAGAGATACCCCATGCAAATTAAATACAAACCAGGAAAATAAATGTTTACCGCCTACACACTTTCAAGTCTATATAGAAAACATGCCCTATGTGCCAATGGGGACCTTGACTGACCCATGATCATCATGGTAAATCTCCTGGAAGGCTTCCCACCAGGCACACATATGGACGTACAAGAAAAGGTCCTTAAGAACAAACATCTGTTCAAAAACATATATTGTACCCTACACCAAATACTTCCAAGTGGTGACACTGTACCCTACATTCCGTCAACTCAAAAGATTGACACCATCCTCAGATATCACAGAGACCTGGGATACACCTGTAGCAGGAACTTACCCAAGTACCTCAAAACACGCTACTGGTGGCCCAATATGCTGGATGACATCAAAGAGGTACTGGAGCAATGAAAAGTCTTTGAGAAGTACACCCAAACCAAAGCACCACCCAAGTCAGTAGTATCCTTATTCATCACACAACCCTTCAAGGTATAGTCATTGGATATTGTGGGACCAATGCCTGGTGAAAACAAAGGCAAAAGTAAATCATAACAGCTATTGACTATGCAACCAGATGGCCTGTAGCACAAGCCACAAAAGAACATAAAGGTAATGATGTGAGACAATTTATGGGAAGGAAATCATAGTAATTTGGAAAACCTGGCCTTCTGATTACAGATGGAGGGACCAAACTTAAGGTGTTTGACACCAACATATTACCTTGCCAAAAATGGAATAAAACGCGTCACAGCCAGCCCATATCACCCCCAGGCAAATGGACGCGTAGAACAACTAAATGGCTCACTACTGGAAGCCCTCAGTAAGTTATCTGCTAACAATCCAAAGGCCTGGGTTGATATTCTCCCAACAGCACTCATGGTTTTTAGAACATAGGTCAACTGTAACACAGGTAAAAGCCCATATGAACTTGTCTATGGGCAAAAGCTTTCTCTTGTTATTACAACTGCAGGACCACAATTACCTCTATCTAATAAGGTGCCAGATGCCAGTGACCCCAACGTACAACAAGTTAGAAAAGACCAAGAGGACATGAAATGCAAAAGAGTCAAGCAAGAAGCGGTCCCACTACAAAAGGACATATTCCAAACAGGAGACAAAGTCTGGGTTTTCAACTACAACCAGCATAAGTTAAACCCAGGGTGTGTGGGCCAGGCATTGTTATGGAAGTCAAACCCAATATTACCTACATCATCAAGGGAATTGGGGCACAAACCAAACTAAAACTTATGCATCACAACCAACTCCACCTATGCAAAGCCAGAACAGCCCAACAAAACTCCAGACTCCCTGTTCCTAACGTCAAACTGGATTAATATCAAGCACACATCCCTGACTCTCTGAAGAAAATTCCCAAGGCTCCGCCTTCCAGCACCCCAGGGGGAGATGTTGCAACATCTTTGATTACTCCCTCTTGGGGAATTAACACTCCAAGTAGTTCATCAAATGAGTCATCAAATGACTCACCAACTAATCAATAAGTTGGTGGCACTCCTATCATTTGACAATCTATTACAGGATCACATAACCCAGATCCTAAGCAGAACACAACTTGAATAAGCCTCGTGACTTAAGAGGAACATTACTCAGATAAGCCCCATGACCTCCATGATGTACATGGACAGTATTTGGCTTTCCATGATACTATATAATATTCTATATTCATATCAATTAAAGTATCATTCTTCTCTTAATTTTCCCATTTATCCTGTTTATTATACTTCCCAGAAGTATATTCACAACACTTGTAATCTCTCATCTTAAAGTGAGATGTTCTTAATTTTGGTTTTTGGTTTTTCTTTCTCTTTGTGGTTTTTATTATATCTGTCTTTATGCATTTTAAGTTGCCTTTCTTTAATACCTTCTTTAGGAGTGGTAGACAAGGTAATTCTTTACTGCTAAAATATTTACTTTATAATCATAAACAGGTTTATATGAGCTTTTGACTGTATTTTGATTAAATCAACTGCAGAAGACTATAAGTGCCACTGGGAGAATTTCTGTTCAAAGAAGGGGGTTGTTGGCCAAAAACTTACTAAATAATTTGACTATAGCTTCATTTAACCTTTTGACTATATCATTTACTTATAGATTGTGAGAACTTCTGATTGTGTTCCAGATAATATCATTGATAAAATATTGGTTGTTGTCATTGATGATGAGTTTCCCCCTTTGTCTGTGATGAGTAGATCAATTTTTTCAAACATGACAGTTGATTATAAAAACACTTAGCCATCTTATTTTTATGGCTCTGTAAACTTTAGTGGTGTGTGCAATAGGAAGATTTTTGTTTAGTCAAGGACTGTTATGATGCACTTATTTTTCTTTTTATCACAAGGAATGGGTCCCACATTGCCCAGTGCTCTTAAATTTAATATCTGGGTCATGAACATTGGGACATTAGAATTAGGTGGGGCTTTGGAGTGGGTGTACTTTTAGCATGTTTCACTATTATTGAGTACTTCTTTAATATCATCCATCATGCTTTGCTAAAAATAGAAAATATCAAGATATTCATAAAACAAATTCTGTGAGTATAGCCTAGGTATATATGATCCAAATGACGGTTTTAATCTTTTGTGTTGACAGCACATATAGTATAGTGTCACCACTTGATAGTATGAAGTGAATTGTGTTATAGAAATTTTTGTAAAGAATTTTATTTTTAAGAATACTTTACTGAGTGCCCATTATGGTATCAGGTGGTAATCCTTATTAAAGATATCTCATTATTGACATTGGTTAATCAGGGTCTTTGTCATTTTTAAAGAGTAAATATTTATGGTATATCCTGATTGGACATCTGCAGTGAGTAACTCTTTTCTAATTAAGTTTTTTATAATCAATATTTACCTTCAAGCAAGGCTCAAAATTCCGCTTGTATTCTTGAGAGATACTTCTGTGTCTTAAAGTACCCTAGTGACTTGTGGTTAGTTAGCATTTTGAATATTTGTGCTTCTTCCAGATAGCAGCTCCACTTCATTAGACAATGGAAACTCACTATTAGTTATTTTTCATGGATTTGATATATATTTTAGCCACATGAGAGTTTTTTACTTATATGCAACATGGAGGAAATCTTTGTCTGCTGTCTGTATTCTGAGCACTTTGCCAATAGCATAGTCAAAAGCATCTGTTTCCTATTTTTAGACCCCTTATTAGTTGAGGTACTGTAATATGGGTGCAGTAATCATGAGGTCTTTTAATTGATAGAAGTCTTTTTTAGTGGAGTACAGAAAAACTTGGTTATATTGCTAGTTATTGCAGATATCAGGGTAGTCAACGCTCCCCACTCTGGGATAAATCTTCTTTATATACACAATCATCATTAAAAAGGGGATGTTTGTCCATTCCTTAGCTATGGATTTAAACATCTTATCCTTATTGTCCCCAAAAAAGCCTGTGTTTTAATTCATGACAGCTTCTGGGTGGCTAGAGCTTGATGGACTAGGGTGGGGTTTGATGCCTCATCAAAAATAGATCACTGATAATTGAATAGCCTATAGTGTCATGTCAAATATTGCTCTCTTGTATGAGTCAGGGACCTTGGATGGGGAGCCATAGAAGAACCAGTCACTTCATTGTCATACCAAAGTTTAAGAAAACACACTAAAGCAACCCATATTTGGCCCTGAATGCTGTCTTTGGGATGTCCTCAGGTCTGTCTTAGATTTGAGGGTTTGCTGAAGCCAAATCAATCTTGGTGAAGAATCATGATCCCCTAAGGCATCAAAGAGGTTGTCAATCAGGGGCAAAGGATACCTGTTCTAAATTGTGACTTTTTTAAAAGCTCTGTGATAAGTAACAGGATGTAAGCCTTCATATTTCTTAGTTATAAAGAAGATAGCTGCATCAAAGGGAGACTTGGATGGTCTTGTAAGCCCTTTTTCAATGCTTCATCTAGGCACTCTTTTAGTGTGTTGTATTCTTGTGATGTTAAGAAATATTGAAGAAAGTTGTAAAATGCTTGGGTAGTTCAAATCTTTAGAAAGTATATTAGTGTTGCCAGTGTACTTTTCCTGTCCTATGTAAAGGACACTACAGACAACAGTAGAATAGAACTTGTAAGTAATTAAATTTATTGAAACTTTAGTACAATCTATCCAACAGCTGCAATCTACCTGTGGGTAAATAAGAACTTATTTTTATCACTTGTATGTGTATGTATCTATATATACTGCAACAATTCTTGCTCTTTTCCTTTCAGAAAGTTCACAGTGGCTAGCTTTAGAATAGTTTTTGTTTTTTATGGTTATTTCTATACTGATTGCTATAGTTGGCTTGGATATCACTAGTGGACTTCCCAAGGCATGCATAGTGCTCCAGCTGCAGCCTAAGCTCTTCTTGAGCTAGCCTACTGGCTGTTATCAATTGGCTGCATCTTTACGTGCCTCTGGTGGCACTAAGGCATTTGCTAGTAATAAGTTGACATCTCAGGAATATCACAAACTTTGTCTCTCTGCTCATGGGAATAGAAATGTTGATACGCCTTTTAGGATTCCATCAATGATTCCAGTTTGGATGATACAAATTTTGCTTAATAATACAATGAGTTGAATTAGTGATTATACTCTTTATAATAGCTGACTTAATTTGGAGTCAAATAGACTACTAAAACAATGTAAAGTTGTTGAAAACCCAGTATTCTGAGTTTATTTTTTACATGATGATTTGATTTTTGCATGTGCGCTTCCTAGGATGAAAGGTGAGACAGAAGTGATCTACTGTCCATCAGTGTAATTTGGACATAACATGATTGATTGCCTATTGATTTTACAGTGTGTAATCAATGATAACTACTATAGGCTAACAATTGTACATTATATAGTTAGTCTATCAAATGTAAAAACCATTACTTGCACAAATATAATTATTATGCTATATAATATAACAAGCTGATGATGATATAGTATATAACTGATCAGCTCTTCATGCAATGCTTGACTGATCTTTTATAGTCAATCAGCCCAATCTCATAGCAATAGATGTTTCAAGCTTTAGGAACACTTCTGTTGTTATCCGTCTTGTGCTGAATACCCCTGTCAGGTGGTAAGCCTGGCAGTTTCTCCTGGAATACTGAAGAGAATTCTTGGACAAGTTGTTGATGTATAGTATCTTGCTCTTTCAAGGCCTTCATATTTTTGAGATGGATGATCTTGTATGTACAGGTGTTCCAGTCAATCTTACTGGTACCCCTTTATTCCTCTTCATTTATAATCTTCACAAGTACATGGTCTCTCACAAGGGTATCAAGACTTGTAGGGTAGACATGGTGGTTCACTTTGCCTTCTGTATAGTGAGATTGTAGCTTTCCCAGTCAATATGATAGGTTGTCTTCATCATCCAATCTAGGCCCAGTGCTACACTGCACTTGGTTATTGGGATGGTGGATCTTCCAAGGGTGGTTTGAGCATCCCTATCTGGTCCCATAAGGGTTAGCCTCTCTAGTGACTGGGGCACATCTGTTTTCTGCCATGATCACACACTTTACATTGCTTCTGATTGTAGTAGTTCCATACGGCCAGCAGATTTCTTCTCAACAAGGAACTGGTACACTCCAGTGTCAAATATTGATGTGCCTTAGACTCTGCAAGGACATAAAGGATAAGTGAAGAGTTTATTTCCAGTTTGGGCAGCAAACAGTATAGGATGGCTGAAGGGTACTTGGATCATGATAATTGAATCCACATCCTGGCCCCCAAAGGAGTCTTTTGATGTGGGGGAGGGTGGCTCACCTAAGTACTCCCCTGAGCTTTTCCATCTCTAGGCATGGTTTCAGTGCTCATCTGGTTCACCTGAGCGCTGAAAATTCCGCTCTGAGGATTAGAATTATTGGTTTCATTAGCTTGTTTATTAGAACAGGGTTCTTTTCTGGTTGCGGGACTCATCTCTTGCTTATCAGCTACGTGTGGGTTGTCAGATTTCTGGGCAGCTTATTTTCCCTCCAAGGATACTTCTTGGAGGTCTTTGCATCTTTTTCTGGGTAAAACAGTGCCTGATGTGTGTGGGGAGGCTATTTTAGAAGTCCAGTTGTGGTCCAGCCTCATCAAAGATGATGGTGTTGGGGGCTCAATCATGTATGTTTTCATAGGCTGAAATGTACTTCTCATTATTTCCTGTCATTTTAAAGGTTCTTAGTTCTGTCATGATCACAACTTCAGAGTCTTTTATAGCAAATTTCTCCAGAAAGGCGGCTTTGAACATGTCCCAGTCTTTTTTGTGGCTAGGATGTTGGTTGAAACACTTGCTTACAAAACTTGAGGCAGCCCCAGTAACATGTAAAGCAATTTCACTTGCCCAGAGTTTTTGGGGTAGCCTACTTGTGTAAACTTATTTTTGGTGCTTTGAATTCAGAGATTGGTGTTTTCACGGTGTAGTCCTGAGAAAAGTCCAATTTCTGCTGAGTTTAGGTGTTGAAATAAAATGCTAGGTATTTGGTTGTCTCAGAAACTGGAGGTGGGTTCAGGACTCCTTGAGCACTGAGGAAGTTGCACTGTTTGGTTGGTTCAAGGATATTGTTGAAGACAGTGAATCCCATGAGGATAACCTGGCCTTCTTTATATTGTCTTCAGCTGGTAGGGAGTGCCATCTGCTGGGTTCTTTTCTTTGGAAGAATTTTTCCTTTAAGTTGCATAGGTGTGGATAACCTGCCTGTGCTATTGCTGTTGATTATATACTTCTAGAAAGTATATAGAATGAAATAAGGGGGAGAGAGAAGAGGGTGATACTTTAACTTTATATGAAGATATAGGATTATATAGTATCATGAGAAGCCACATACTGTCCATGTACACCATGGCAGCCAAGGGCCTTTCCAGATAATGCTTCATATAGGACCCAAAAAATTTTATCCCTGTATAGCATGGATGTTGTCATAAAATATGGCTATGGGTTGCAATACTTCTACAAATAATTAGTCTACTATCATCTTTTTCTTAGTACTATACCTGTAGTTGGTATAGTGACAGCCTTGGTAGGACATAAGAATATAAAGGTATAAAGACAAAACTGGTACTTTATTTGATAGTGATATAGTTATATAGTATAGGACAGGGGGACTGTCATCAGAAGGAAGAAGGCACTGGCCAAAGGGCTTGCCAAAAGGAGGATAAGGAAGAAGTACACTAAAAATGTCCACACATGAAAATTACTGGTTTCATACGCCTTGCCTAATGGAGGCAAGTGGTGCTAGTTGTGTTGTTCTATTTATAATCACAGAAATGAAGCCTGCACTTGACGTGCAATGGAATAAAAATTCAAACTCTGGCTTTATAGGTGTTTAAACAGGATTTACATAATTAACTTCATGATACAATAGAACAATTGCACAATTGTGTGATAGTTCTATTGTTCTGAACCTTAAGTGGGTGTTCTGTTTTATAATTCATTCAGGATCTGCAACAGACGGTTTATAAGAGTGCCAAAAATTGCTCATATATTGAAAGATTTCTTGAGGAGCTGTAGATGTTGCAATGTTAGCTATTTCATCCAGCTAATCACTCAAAGTGGCTGTAATACGGTCACAGTGATGGCCTAGAACATACTTTTTATCTAATGTACCTGTCCTAAATTAGGTTGCAAATTAAAATTGTCAAGGCTATCAATGGAATTAATCCTGATGGTCAAGACTATTCTAGATGTGCACTCAAATCTGCTGGATCCAACATATTTGCATTAGCAATTGTAACTTGGATGCTGAAGTGTTTTGGCCAACCTATTACATCCTGATGGATCAGGTTTGAGAATTGATTGCTATTGCCGCAATGGGTAGCTGCAACTGCAGCCCACTCCAGAGTAATGGGCACTCACTCTTCTCCGCCGGGTTGTCTGGATCAACCCTAAAGGGCATGAACACGGCTGCAGTAGCCTGATGGATCCCAGAAGATTGTGTAATGTCCTAATCAATAATAAAGGTGCTAAAAAAACCTCTGCAGCCATCTTCATCACTCACAGTATATAGCTTTCCTTCTTTCTCCAATAAAGTATATGCTTTTACCCACTTTCTTTTACCTCTACTTAGTTGTTACCTTAGATTTAAAGGTAAAGACTTCAGAGTCTATAAGACTTGTATTAATCCATGTATAGGCCTACAAGCATACTCTCACAAGCTAGCAACACATATTTTATCCCCAAGACATCCATAAGGCCCAAACACAACTGTGCCCCATAATAGTGGTGACCTTATAGATATCCCTGGCCTGAGCAAATGTTGCAAGGTACTGTTGCTGTTCCATATCCACCCAAGTGGTTATCCTGGGACTTTAGACATAAAGCAACCCGCTTTACCTCCTAGACACCCCAAATCATTTACATCAGCTACTGATTCTCTAAAATGCAACCATGATGGTAGTTCTAAGCACCCAATGCTTGAAGAGTAGCAGTAAGTGTTCCATTTAAAGCTGCTTTTAAGGCATGGACAGAGGAGCTCCAACAATTTTGTTGTGTACCCAACTGTATTATTGCCCTAGTTGGTTTAGGATTTTATTACTGTAGGGCGTATTTATCCCAATGCATGCCTTCACTCTATCACATTACTGACATGTGTCTGTCCTAATAGCACTCTAAGGCATAAAGGAAAAAGACCAGTGGTTATTTCTGGACAATGATAATAAATAAATGCATCAGTGTTTGATTGGCCACTGACCTTTATTTAGCTGAAATTGGTCCACACCTTAAAAAACAGCACCAACTGAGCCCATCACAGTTCTATGGCATTGTGGCACTTCCTCATTGTCCTCTCCATTGCCATTGATTATGTAGGGCTCATATCTGGTATACATGATGTGGTTCAACTTCTAAATAAGGCTGGCAACAGTCATGGCCTGATGATGCATGGTGGGCTATAACTAGGAAACTCCTTCCAAAGTGCTATTACTCCCTTTTTTAGTAGCAGCAGTATTTTTTCCCTGGTTAGCTTTGATACTCTGGGGTTGGTACTGGCCTTCCTTCATGTCTGGGTGCCCTGGGCTTGTTGCTGTGGTGGACTGGCTTCTATAAAACTCTTTGAATCTTAGCTACTCACTTCTTCTGCCTCCTGGACAGCAGTTACTCTGTAATTTGACCTGCAAGGGTGTCCTTGCCTGTGGCGTACTAGGCCTGTCCTGTTACCCTGTTGATGGGATGCTTTGGTATTGCTACTGAATGAAATTTGAAGCAGAATAAAATAAGCAACTTTCAATATATAAGATGTCTAAGGTAATTGTTTGATTGTCTGTATTAGTAAGCTTAATGCTTGTCATCCTTACCATATGTTTCATATCAGGGTTTAAATTCTCTATATCTACTATTTTTGGTTGTAAATATATTATTTAGCCATACATATTGATGTATCTGTCTTTTTGAATTCTTATCCCAAAAATAGACACTTGTAGTAAACTATTTCTGATTTATGCTCCAGAGTATATATCTTAATTAGGTGCACCGGTAAAGGTTGAAAAGGTTGCTAATTTATTTTGATCCCTGGGGTTTTTGTTTCTTTTGGCTGCTATAGGGGTTTGCAGGTCGATTGAGATCTTCCCTTTTATTGCCTGGGCTTGTTTCATCTGTCCTGGATAGGGCTGCGTTGGAAGAGAAGCGGGAAGATTACAGCATTTGCCGTAATTGCCCCGTTCACTCTTCCCCGTTTTTGTTTTTTGGATTCCCCCAATATGGGGGAATCTGAAATGACAAAAACGGATTCCAGAGGAAGAAGATATTCTTCCTCCGGAATCCAGTGCCAGTTGAGTGTGTGCCAGCCCTTTGGGCTTGGCAGGATAAAAGGTAAGCCTTTGAAAAACATACTAACTTTTCATTAGCGCTAAAACTAAAAACCAGAGTATCTCAGTAAATACTAACCCAATTTTAACATTTAATAACTCATTTTAAAGCCAAAGAGCAGCTCTATATTCTGAATTATTTTCATAAAATTTAATAGATAATTTAAATAATAAAACAATATTTAATATAATAGATCCTGTAATTAGATAAGGTTTATTTTGAACTCATTCTTTAAAATTGCTTGTGCCTCTTTAAGTTGGGCAAGAGTACTTGGGAGCATATGAGATCTTCTAAGACCCAGAATATCAACAGCCCCATTGAACTCCTGCTCTGAGGCTACACTTGTAGCCTGGCAAGCCAATATAATCCTGGCTAGTTTTCCTAGTGTAGGGTACTGCTGGCTATACATCTAAAATATAAAATTAGTTATTTAAATCTTAGCATATTACCATACAGAATTGGAGAATGGGAGTTGCTCTGGGCTTAGCAGTTAGGAAAAATCCCAGCTCCCCTTCATCCTTTTCATTGTGCTTGTTATTGAGCTCAAAGACATATTGAGCTCTTTGTATATTGCTAATGCTTAAAACAGGCTCATCATTGTAGCCATCAGCTGATTTATCTTTAAACTCTTGATCAATAGCCTTGATGGCCCTTTCTGCTTTTGGATACAGCTCAGGTGCTGTTTTTTTAAAGAAAAAGAGCTTATACGCTGGATCAGGCACTAAAAGTCAGCTTAATTTAATTTTATCTATTGCTACCAGATAAATATCTGATATAAAGTGATCAAAGTACTTCACAATTTTTTTCAGTTTGTTGTAGGGGCCAGAAAAGCAAATCATCTGATAGCAACACTTTAAGTTCATCACTTAGTTTTTTTAAGATTAATAATTGACACCAGGGCATATGACAAGGAGCAGGAGTTAGTTGGGCAGACCAGAGATGTGGTTGAATCAAATATCTCCGGCCAGAAAGTGAGCCTTCCAAAAATGTCACATTTTAAAGATGACATTTCTTCAGAAGTGACAACTCCTTTAATTGCCTATATATTATTAAAAAATTATTTATGATACATACCTCTTTATTTTTGAATGTCCATTTTAACATGGCATAGGTAGAATTCCATCTTGTTCTTACATCAAGTACAGGATTGGATTTATCAATTAGGTTATACTCTTAGTAAATATGAAGTGTTTGTAGAAGCTGCTCAGATCTTTTTATCTTAAAAAGTAATTTTCTAAGATTGTAAGTCAGGTTGAGTTTTTTTGCCCCATCATTTTGAGAGCATGCAGAAAGTGTCTTCAAATGTTTCCATTAGCTCATCAAGAGCTTCTTGTGTCCCAAAGCTCAAACCAGGAAGAAATACTTAAATAGGAGGCTCTTTTTTACTTCAATGCCATCAATTCCAAGAATAAGAGTCTGTGCAGCTAGATGTAATACATGAGCAATACATCTTATGTGAAAGTTTTCTTTTTATCAAAGAAATTTGAAGAGGATCTACTTGCTGACAGAAGCTCAATGAACTTTTTATTTTAAGATGCATTATCCAAAGTAATTGTTGAAATCTAAAGCCATAGTAAAGTTAACAACTATGTATTAAAATATAAAGAGAAATTCACCTTTTCAGAAATACCATATTTTTCAACAACAGTGGTATATTTTTCCTGAATATTTTCATCAGTATGCTTTTCTGGAAATGGGATAAAGTCAAGCAAAATTCTTTTCAGTTCAAACCCAGAAATAACCCAATGTGCAGTGAATCCAATATAAGACTCAGCATTTGCAGATGACCAAACATCAGTTGTTAATGCCAGTTTTGTATCAACCTTGTTCAATAGACTCTTTTTTCTTGGTCATAAGTTTGATGTATTGTTGGTAAAAGCTCCCAAAAATAGTCACGCTTTGGAAATGTTTTTTTGAATTGCTTTCCTTCCAGCAATAAAGTGTATTCTTCAAAAATGTTTTTCAAGATTGGATCCTCAACAACACTAAAGGGCATGCCTGCTTGGATGATCCAGATCATAACCTGTCAAATAAGGTCTTCTTGGGACTTAATTCTTGACAAGCCTACAACAGATGAATCCCCAGTCAGCTTTCTCTTTCTGCTTAAGGGGGGTTCAATTAATTCATGTTCTTCAGGGTGTTTTTTTATTAAGATGAGCCATTAAAGATTTTGTACACCCTTTGGAAATTCTAAAAATTCTATTAAGTTAGTAAATTAAGATATTTATAAACTATTACCCATATTCTGGATCAACTGTAGGGTTTACTGGAAAGCATAACTTGCAAACTGCTTGTTGGGTAAAGTTTTTTCCTCTTAAAAGCTTTTCAACGATATGAAAAAAATTCTTGGGAGTTTTTTACACTAAAATAATTAGCTTGAATTTAAAAAATATTTACCTGAAACACTCTGAGTAGTAGACAATTCACTAAGACCTTCTGGCTCCAAGGCACCAAGAGAATCATCAGCCAGAGTTTCACAGCTTGTATTAACTTTGCAAACTTTGCAAATAAAGGAAGAATTGCCCACATGACCAGAAGCGTCAGAGTCTGTACAGAGCAGGTGAACAGAACTATGACACATTTTACAAGTAATAAACTGGCTATCATCAATTGCTGCTTTGCAGTATTCACAGTCCATTTTTGATCAAAGTTTACTGGGAGTAAGGTTCAATTCAAGAGTGAGCTTTGTTATTTATTAGTTAAGTGCTAGTGATATATACTTGATAAAATAAGTCACATGTGTAAAACTGGGAATTATTTGCTTCAAATCTACTGGGTAGATGGATTAAAACTAGGAGTTGGTTGCTTCAAAAAAAGAATAAATGATTGGCCTTTTGACCAGGGCTCCGCACTTCCTAACATCCACTGGATGTAAAATCTGATTTGGATTTACATCCAGTGGATGCGGAAGGAAACAATTCCGAGAGAATCTTTCAAAGAAGATTCTCTCAAAACCATTTCCGGATTTCGGACAGGTGGCTTCTTTTTATAAAAGGAGCCACCCGTCCAAAATCCGACGCAGCCCTAGTCCTGGACTTGGTAGACGTAATAGCTTCAGATTGTGGCTGGGGTCTTTCTCTTTGTTAACCATGATCTAAATTTGTTGATGGTACGCACCTTTTGGTGTGTGCTTGGATATTATTGCCTGTTAACGCCCATCTGGCTGTTAAAGGAGCTGGTATTTTACTAACGAGTTGGATCTTGTTCTTGATTGAACATATTTTGTTTAAGTCTGGTATGATTTTGTTTATCTCAACAGGTTATAAAGCTATTATAAATATGTGCTTTGTTGATGCTGTTGAAAATGAATGTTTTTACATCAAGGGGTTGAAAATAGTGTAGTTAAAGAACGGTAGGAGCAAAGGGAATACCACAAAAAGAAGCAATGTACAAATCGTGGACTCCAGTAAAAGGTATAGAGCAAATCTAAAGGATCCGAAAGCAGTCATTTAAATCTGAGACCACCGATTGCTATGACCTTACTGGCCCTGACTTTGGCACAACCCATGACAATTTCGGTGGAGTTTTCAACTTCTGGCGCGAGTACGGTTATATTTTGCCACAGATTTATAAATCCTAAGCTAGCGATGGATTTTAAATCAAGTGGTGAATTATCGAATGTCCGACACATCAAATAGGTTGCTGATTTAAGCTTGGGGGTTTTTGTAGGTAGATAGTGAAGAAGCAGTAGAAGGTTATACGATGAGATGTCCTTGTAGATGTGATACAATGGAGTATGTCTAATGTGGGCAATGTCTGATATGAGAATTCTAGAAGAATCCAAGTTGGACAGGAGATATGGAATTTACGTCCGTGGACTTGGGCAAGGCTTTATATTTTTAATTGACTCCGGAAGTTAATGCCGGATTTTAATTTGCTACACGGATCTAGAGACATTTAATTTAAAATAAATTTATATTAAGTTTTGAACCTAAAAAGAAGGTTGTCATGAGATGTCGTATTTTGTTAAGCATAGAGTTGGCATTTAATTTAAATATAAAATTAATTTAAATTAACAACGAATATTCCTTTTCGTTTCAAAAGGAACTTGGATATCACGTCGCGAGATCAACCAAATTGAGATCAAATCACAGAGCCACAGCGCAAGGATATTAAACTACTCGAACAAGCATAGTATACTCATCATATAAATATACACTGCAACCATCATCCCAAGAAAATGCTTTTCTCTACTACTATTTACCTTATTGTGTCCTGTGTAGCCGCATCTTCAGTAGCTCCCAAAGACTTGACTCACCTGACGACTGTTCTGAAGGAAGGCATCACTGGGGATGCCCCCGCATTTGCTGACCAGGAGATTGTCGATGTTGTAGAGAAATACATTCCCTATGCTGGACTTAGTTACTGCTTCACCCCTAATGTTGAAATTATGGAATGTGGACACTGTAAATCTGCCAGTGCCAAGTACAACTCCACTCAGTATGACGAAGGATCAGCAACCAAGTCGGTAGTGTTGGTTGATGAAGAAGAAAAGGAGATGGTTGTTTCGTTCCGAGGATCTGAGGATGCCATGAAAGTTTTAAACCTCATCGATAGTCGAATGGTCTCATACCCGGAAATAGAAGGAAGCCAAGTGAGCCTGAAGATCATGTCTTACTTGACTAAAATAACCGAAGACCTCGAAAACACTCTCCATGACCTTCTCACTCAGCACAAAAATTACCGCCTGGTCCTTGTTGGACATTCCCTTGGAGGCGCTTTAGCCAACCTTGCTGCTCCCATCTTCATGAAGAAATTCAACCTTGACGCCACACGTCTGTTGATGGTGACTTATGGCCAGCCCCGTGTTGGTGACGCCAAATTCGCTGATGGCTTAACTGCGCTCGGTTTCCCATTCATTCGCTTTGTCAACAAAGAAGATGGTATCTCTCGATTCCCTTCAACCAGCAGCTACAAACCCCTCCCCCATGAGATCAACTTCAAAGGGAACAAATACCTCCAGTGCCGTTACATTGGCAGCGGCGATAAGAAGTGCACCGACAGATTGGCTCCGTTTTCTAGCATGTTTAACAATGAACACTCCATGGTTGGTACCAAGTGGGTGGGATCCAATGGATGCTAAACCAAGGAGTCACTTCTATACCCATTCATAGAGAAGCCAGTTAGAAATAAAACCAGACTTTTATAAAAATGTTGGATTTTAAAATCTTATGTTAAGCTGTTCATAACTTCTCAAGTAAACTTCGCATATTTCCAGAGAGTGTTAGTGCTATTTACACAAATAGAGAAAATTACATATACAATTATATATAAATAACTTTCTTTGAATTAACAACCTTATATAATCAAGTTATAAATTAAAAATAACATCAAATCAATGCTCTAGTTTGAAAACAAAGCCACGTATATTTATATATCCATTAAACTACAGAAGATCAATGCCAATATAGTATACGACATAGGGCACATATCTTCTTCATATTCCATCTATCCGTATTTCGTCAACCGCGACATTAATGGCATGCATGCTAAAATATATTATATTTTCAATAAACCTGAGCTGGTATTAACCGTGCACATAATAAAAGACACCCATAAAACATAAACTAAGCTCGCTACCCTTTTCAAGTGTTTAAATAGGATGCTAGACTAACCTTCCTGTCCAACCATCCTAGTGTAATTGTTTCTGATGAACGTTCCCTTTCCTTTTCCAATTACTATTGAAAGATATATCAACGATTAACCATTTAACTCAATTTACCCTTAACCCATATCTTCATGTTGAAACCACAGGGTTGGCCCCCTGGAAAGGTTCCACACAAGATACTTCACCCCACTCAACTTCCCTGGCACTTGAGGCCAAATACAGAAATCAACTCGGATGATTAAACAAGGCAACAGGAACCAATACTGACCTCAACCCAGTAGTAACTCGAGTCAGCACTTAACTCATCAATGAGATCAAGCCACCCCTGCCCATCCAGATAATTGATCAGCATGATCCTGTCCCTTTTAAAAACAATCACCCCAGGTAAAAATTTCCATATTTCAATAAAGATATTATCTACCTTCCAAATATTCCCCCTTTTAACTCTGCTAAAGCAGCCCAGCCACAACATTGGCATCACAGGCAGGTTCTCCACCCCACCTTCTTCTTCAAAATTCCTCCAGCCGCCTGTACTTGCACGGTCAACCAATCTACAAAAGATCCATGTCAGGGCTACCCTTGGGTTGAGCACCCTATACACTGGGAACTGAAGGACCTGCCTGTTACCTGAGTACATTGATCTCAGTTCCTGCCTTCAATGCCCTTCCCACCCAAGGGTTCTTCCAGGCCCCCTCTTCCCCACCTTGAGCCAATGATGAGAGTATCATGCCTGCACAAGTGGCCCAACGCCTTTGCAGCACAGCCTTGGAGTCATTTTCCAGAGCTAGTGACAACAACACCACTTCCTGGTCCCTGTGACTGTATGGCAGTCACTTTTGAGTATTTAGCCAAATAAATTCTTTGGAATATAAAGTTGTTATGCTTTTGTTTTTTTATACAGGTAGGTTTGGCTGGAATCCTTCCAATAAAGATTCCAGAAAACTGGGTATTTATGTCTAATTAAACAATAGAATATGGGTTGTTAGTTAGGATGTACTAACTAGCAAGATTGAGGCAAGATTGGCTGGTTCCTGGTTGGAACATTGACAGCGGAGTTTCAGGATGTGTATATTCCACAGGGATTTGATGCTGGGAGCTGAGGAAGCTCCAGGCAAGATTGATCCATTGAGATTAATGGTGTCAGGTGACTCCTTCTCATTGTAGGTTGATTCTCATAGGCTGAGAAGTGTGGGGATCTTTTGGGTAAAGATCCAGGTTTGGTTGAAATGTATGCCATAGACCATGTGATATGAATCAAAGGTTAATTCAGGAACTGGAGGGATTTTCAGCCAAATATGCCCTGAATGGTATAAAAGCAAAAATAGCTAAATCTTAATAAAGATATATTGTTAATTTTGATGCTTTCTCCTCAATTACTTTTTCTCCTATCATGTCTTCTTTGTTATCATTTGAAAGAGCAAATTTTGGAGCACTTTATGTGGAAACAGCGGCTGCAAGGAAGGAAGTTCCTACAAGTTCTCTTGAAGAAGCTTGGAAAAGTCTGGAGGTGACAAAGACTTTACCCAGGAGTCTTGGGTGGAAGTGAAAGCCGCTTTCAAAGAACTATACTCAATTACTTTTCCAAGGAAGGGACCCCTGCTCAAGGAAATTGAATCTATGTGTGGGATTTGTGGAACTTGTTAGTAGGATTTGACAAAAATCACGGCAGGTGAAAGCCATGACAAATGGTGAGATTGAGGCCCTAAGAGCAAGAGAGGAAAAAAGCGTCAAGATAATGGCTAGATGGCGGGATGGCAACTAAATTCTGTCCCATTAAATTGCCTCCCTGGAGGCAAAGCTCATTGAAGCTTTATTGCAGGAAATTTTGGGCAATAAGAGTCAGCAAGGGCAGGATAATGGTAAGTTGGACTGGTTGGACCTGGATCCTTCACAGTCCCAGTCTGCCTATAACAGACTGACACAAATGTAATGCTCAGCACATTTATGGATCACAGAAATATCCATCTAACTGGCCCACAGTACAGGAACCTGGTGTGACAAATGGCATGAAGATTAAACCAAAAAGAACACTGGGATCCCTTCAAGAAGGGCTTCCTTGCCATAAGTGTAATGAGAAACACAGTTCTTACAATCATCTGCCATATTGAAAACCATGAACAAACAGGTTCAGTGAAGGAATTGGCAAATTCTATCAGGGGGTGCACCTAAACTCCCCTGCTATGGTCTTTGACAGCCCTGTCACACACCTCATGTACTGTACCATTTCCAAGCCTCATTTAATGTGATAGGCCAACCTTGACCAAGTGACCAACTTTCAAAGCTTGTACTGTAAAGCAGAGAAGACAGAGCAGACCTCTAATGCCCTTCATAAATTGCAAACTGGGAAAAGAGATAGACCCAAGGGCTCCAATTCCCCAGGTTGTTCCAGCTGCTCTCTTCATAACCGCAACAACAGTAAGCCTTAAGCGCCCACCCCTCACAGCAACAGGAGCAATGTTCTGTCCAACTGTATGCACTCCAGAGCCACTGCTGCACAAGATGAGCATTCCAAGGGAAGAGCCTGGGGAGGAATAAGTGATCCAAGCTCCCTCCACCTCAATCAGACTTGCCTGATGAGAAGTACTGACCTGAAGGCGTCCACCAGCGCCCTATGCTCTAGGTGCTGTCCAGCAACCCTGTACGCTACACAGCTGCCTGCCACCCAGATAAACAGATGCCCTACCCCTCCTGCTTTTGAAGTTGCACTGGCTCAGCGCTTCTAGACTCAGGTCCAGATCAGACCCTGACTAACAGCGGCTAAGTGAACAGGTTCAAGCTCACAGCTGATGGGTTGTGGATTCAGGACCTAGTCCTGGATGATGGACCCCACATTTCTGGTCCCTGAGAGACTTCCCCATTCCCCATGGCTTTGGAAAATATCCACTCTGCCATCCAAGGACCTGTTGTTGACTTGCCCAGGTTTGACATAGTGCTTGGCCTGAAATGGCTGAGGGGAGACACCCCTTGGATGGATTGGGTCCCCTCAGCCCTAACCATCAGGCGTGAAGGTTCGAACCAAAAGATATACCCAACCCTGTAGACCAGCTGTTGGGAGGCCATGTGTCTGTTAAAACCCTTGAACCCTGAGCGGGACAGGGGAGCTTGAGGGCCATTGATTGGGGTACGTGCTGGTATGAAATTGTCCCCTCCTGGACAAGCGGGAGATGCTGACCACCCAGGACCAAGGAAAAATTGCAAGACGTCCAGAAATCTTCAAGGAGCTCTACCCAGAGTACCCCAGAGAAGCCCATCCAACTCCCTATACAACTGCAGGGCGCTATTCCTAAGGCGCAGCCTATATACCCCCTTACACCCAACAAGGATGACCCCTATGTGCTTACTTTAAAGAGGCCCTTGCAACTCCCCTTTGGCGCTGAAGTATTCTTTGTGGCTAAATACAACAGATCCCTACAGCTAGTCACTGATTATTGAGCCCTAAATGAAGCTGCCATCAGTAATTGGTCCTATTACCACTATTTAACAGCCCCTTTGAAGCCCTGGGTGGCACTGCAGTATTATTTAAGATAAATCTTACTGCTGGCTATAACTAGATATGCATTAAAGATACAGGCATTCCTAGGACAGTCCTTTGCACCAAGTATGAGTCTTACAAGTGTGTTGCCATTAACTTTGGCATGACCAATGAACTTGTTGAGTATATACTTCTGGGAAGTATAAAAAAAGATAAAGGGGAAAATTAAGAAGAGAATGATAATTTACTGGATATGAATATAGGGTAATATATAGTATCATGGGAAGCCACATACTTTCCATGTATGTCATGGTAGTCATGGGGCTTATCCAAGTGATTATTCCTCTTGAGTCACGAGGCTTGTCCAAGTTGTGTTCTGCTTAGGATCTGGATTGTGTGATCCCTTTAATAGATGGTCAAATGATAGTAGTGCCACCAACTTATTGATTAGTTGGGGAATCATTTGGCAAGTTTCTCAGTGATTAATTCCCTGAGAGGGAGCAATCAAAGATGTTGCAACATTATCAACCCATATGAGTATAATAAACAAAGCTTTTAACCTTAACCTTAACACTCATACTTTGATATTGCCTTTATTTAGCATTTGAAGCTGGTGTTTAGAAAGTTTTATATATCCCTAGGATTTTTAGTATATTTTATCTATACTTTAGTTTAGATAAACTTTAGCTCATAAATTTAGCTATTTTAGATAGCCCAAATTTACAACAAGAAGCATCCCAACTAAGCCTACATTAATATCTCTCCTATTACTCCCAAAATCTTCTCATCTATATATACTTCTGATTTCCAGGTTTTCCTGAGGCATGTTCAAAGTGATTAAAGGCCACTGGATTTTGGTATGGGGTCCACTTGATCCCTAAATATGTTAATGTTGTTGGCAGATTTAAAGCCCCAAAATACTTCCCCAAATACTTTCTAATAATGTTTTCAAGGTTGAACCTGGTTTTTTGCTGATGAATTTATCTTCAAATGTAGCAATCAAAGGCGTTTTACACAGAGCAAACACTTTTTGCTTAAGGATAAGCTTAATAAGGCCCAAAATAACACCAGAATTTTCAAAAGGTTATAGCAGAGAGGGGGTACTCTTGTGAGCCCCAAATATCTCATCACAAGGATGCTGAAAGATAATGTGCAGATGATACATATTTAAGACAATATTAAGGATTTATATCTGTCTATAAAGATCTTCACGTACCTCAAGACTAAGAGCCTTACTTCATTACCCACTCATTAGCATATGATGAATTATAGCAGCAGCAAGAGAGCTGCTGTAATCCTCCTCCCAAAATGCTACTGATGTTATCTATGAGCTCAAAATTTTACTGGATGGGAAGCACTTATTTCTCTTTGGGGCTACTGAAACCTATCTACACAGCACATCCAAAACTTTGAGATGGGCTTTGAGAAAAATTCTCTCTAATGAGGATTTACTGAAAGAACTAGACACTAGAGACAATCCTCATATTTCCAAAAAAAAGTTGCTAGAACATGGAAAGAATATGAAGATGTAAGTCCTTGAGCTATTGGTCACATTTATGAAAAATAAACTTTTGGCCTGATTTGTTCAATGTATATGACAAATTCTCACAGAGGATTTCAGGGGTACCCCATCAATTTCTTTTAGGATATTGCTCTTCATGTGCTTTCTGATAACAACACTATACTAGATAAGATGTGTTGTGAATTCAAATTAACTAGGGGTCTCAATTGGCCTAGTTAATGATAGTTTTGCAGATTGACTCATGCAAAAGCCTTTCCTTTTGCCTTTGACCTGTAGAGTTCTCTTTACCCAAATACAGGTCAACATCAATATCAGAACTTTACAGATCCTTACCAGCCTCTTGCCACTTTGAGTATGTCCACTAATGCTACTAGGATTGAACCTTAGGGTATTAAATTGAATGCCCTTTTCTTCAATAAAATAAGTTCATTTTTGATCATTAATTTTGACATTAAACCTTTGGTGCTCATCTTCCATTTGCTAGGAAGATATGTATTACTCATACTCAGATCAAATGGGCTTAAAGCTTGAACCTCAAGTCTTACATATTTAAGACTTTTGCCTGAGTTCTTTATTATGTCAAATCATAAAGTGCAACTCAACAAGATGAGATGCAGGGATGACTTGGATACTTACATCTTAGTGCTATCACAATTCATTTATCTGGCTTGAAAAATACAGAGTATAATACACAAGGATCTTAGCTTATTTTCAGGCATCTCTATATAGTCAAACAATATATCTTAGCCTTTCTTGGAGCACTTTAAGCTACAGTGGATTTTCAAGTTATCTAATAGAGATTAATGAAAACTAAATTTAAGGTCTCCTGGAGTTTTCACTAGTCCACCTCCAATTAGAAGGTGAAGACAATTTTGGCTCATGAGAATTATTGCAAATATCTAAAAAAGTAAACTTGGGCTCACCCCAAGTACATTAAGCGCTTTTTTGAGCTCTAACATGAGCAAAAGACAATATCTAAGCTCTGAGATCTTACCAATTGGGTACCTTAAATCTCTCAAAAAAGTCTATCTTCATCACCAATATCATACAGTATTCCACAAAGGTGAAGTAAAATTCCTATAAAACCAAGCAGCATATTTAAGCCATTACATATTACATGCTTGAGAGGGTTAAGATGAAGAGGACTCAAAAGATTTGATCATAAAATTTTATTTTCCTTTTACTTATTGATGTTACATTCTGTATTTTAACTTTTTCAGCTGCTCAATTCGGATACTAAGTTTTTTAGGACTTTATATAAGTGATGACTAAGTTTATATGCTGCAGGAGCATTAAAAAGGATGCATGTTTTTAATTTTACTGGTAACCCATATGATACTTCTAGGTGTTGATATGTAGAGTACATTAAATAAACTTCTTTGTTTTTTAATTTGTTGTTTATATTTGGAAATTTTCAATGGTTTTATTTTGTATTGTTAATTTTTTCTGTTGTGGGAAAAATATTTATTTACTGTAAATTCAGAACCTGAACGTAAAAATGCGGGATTGTCAAATCCTTGGTCCAAATTTTGAATCACTTTTTCAGTATGGCCTTTTTTAATTAAATTGATTTTTGTGAGTATTTATTTGAATATTTGAAAATGCGGGAACTCATAGACACTTTGCAAAGTTCAAGTCAAGCTGCATATTTCCTATGGACAAAATGAATTAACTGGAATCAGATTTGAAGTGTTCAAATCCATCAACCATTTTCATTAAGTTTACTATGTTT